>SJYA01004155.1:44065-58561 GCA_006410615.1 Neotragus moschatus
ATATAGTAAATAAAACATTAAATACCAAATCTATAAATAAGTATATTAAATGTTATATACTAAAATAATAATATAATAAATAGAACATTGAAATTGAACATACCAATAAAAATACATACTATTAATTATATTAAATATACAAAACTTGAAGAGTACTGAACACAAAGTAACATTTATGTACTTAGCCAGGCAATAGGTAAAATCATGATTATTAGTATAAGTGAGAGTAAGAACATCTATTAGGTCTCCAGGTGGGTCCTCATCCTCAGAAAGTTTTAGGAGCACTGATGGAGAGAGGAAAAATAGGCTTGAGTAACGTGGAGCTATTAAAATGAGAAAAGCCCCAAATAACAATGATGCCACATGCTAGTGCAGAACAAATAATGCGGAGTGGGGTGGGGGGGAGTGGACATGCGTGTCATAATGATAGTCATAGATCCACTCCAATCTGTGAATGGCAGGGAGCTGGATGGACAGATTCTTGCCATCTATAAAGCTGTGCAAAATATGACTACAAAGGCAGACATACCAGGATACTGAAACTTAAGCTTCACGGCCCTCCCCTTGCATTGCCCCTCCTAAGACTCTGGGAAAGACTCTAGGAAAATGGGGATTCACTTGAGGCTAAGATTCTATAAAATTTGCAAAAGCAAAACATTTTAACATCAATCAGTTAAGTCCATTCTTCCTTCCAATATAATTTCCCTTTTGTCAGGTATCATTCGAGAGATTATGGTCATTTGGAGGATTTGGGAAATTAGTTGGGGATGTATTTAACTGAGATTTAGTGTAAGTGGATTACTTCCATTTAGATAGTTAAGGTATTGCTAACCAGGACACTGTTGGAATAGCGTCTAGGACTGTTCACACTGCCTTCTGAGCTGACCTACTCATTAATGAAATAAAGCTGAAGGCTGGAAGTTTTAGGATGAAATAAATATATAACTTTATACCAGAGTGAAGTGGGAAACAAAAGAAAAACATGAAAGGTGTAGCATCTGAAGTTAGCATATGTAAAACTTTCTGAGTAATCAGACATCTAAAATTGTAAGCAGAAGATTCAGTCCTTATCAACACTTGGTCGAGATAGAAATCCACTCTTGGAAGAAATATATTTGATTTTTGTGCAGAGTATACCATTATAAAATCCCATAAGATTGGTGTTTTTGTGGGACACAAGCTTGCAGCAGTATGACAAACAGTGTATATATGTGTCCATGGTAATGTTGTGTTAATGAAAATCAAATTATGATCAATCATGCTGAAGGAAATAATGGATTGTCTTTTTATTCTCTAGTTAGAAAATATTACAAAAATTGCCTTCATAAGAAAAGCTGATCAAAGAGTTATAACAAATATCTTTAAGGAAAAATTAGTATAAAGATACATAAAGATTAACTCAATAAAATATTGTTTTATGCATTTTATTATATTTGTGGAACTTTAATTTATAATGATGTATTTTCTTATCTAAATAACTGGTCAATTTTATATCTAAGGTTGCATTCATAATTTTGCATCATTTTTCTTCAGAAGGGTTCCCAAAACTCCAATACTTTGGCCACTTGATGCGAATAACTGACTCATTTGAAAAGACCCTAATACTTGGAAAGATTGAAGGGAGATAGAAGGGGATGACAGAGGATGAGATGGTTGGATGGTATCACTGACTCAATGACCATGAGTTTGAGTAAACTCTGGAAGTTGGGGATGGACATGCCTGCTGCATGGGTCGCAAAGAATCAGATATGACTGAGCGACTGAATTGAACAAAACTGAAACTTTATATGCCAGAAAACTTCTATCCATACCTGGGGAAAGGAAAATTTCCTCACTTGTATCTTTTGATATAAATTGCTTATTACTCTCAACAAGTTATCATACATTCTTAGGGTCAGTAAAATCATTAATTGACTAAGAACTTATGCTCTGAAGTTGAATAGACTTGAGGTCAAATCCAGGTGCTACAGCTTACCATCTGCGTCCCAAAGGATTTGCCCAAATGCTTACAGCCTTGTTCCATCATCTGTAAAACTAGTCCATTTATGTTGAGGATTAAATTATAGTATATGTAAAGCATTAGCTATTCTGCCTAGTATATGGGATGTACACAATAAATATGATAATAGAGAAAGTAACACATATATCCAATATACAGACATATTTTTCTTAGTGAGATTAGCACTAACAAATAAAACAAAAAGTATTTACTATATGAAGCTATTCAACAAAAAAGTCTAAAACATAGCCTTGCCCACAGGAAGCGTTCTACCTAGCTGATAGTACTTTTTTGTTTGTTTTTATTTATTTATTATTATTATTTAGGTTCAATGCAGGGTGCAGGATGCTTGGGGCTGGTGTACTAGTTGATAGTATTAAAGTTAGTAACCTACTTCCTGGACCTAGACAATTCTTTTCCTGTTTTTATGCTGCTACTGCTGCTGCTAAGTCACTTCAATTGTGTCCAACTCTGTGCGACCTCAGAGACGGCAGCCCACCAGGCTCCCCCGTCCCTGGGATTCTCCAGGCAAGAACACTGGACTGGGTTGCCATTTCCTTCTCCAATGCATGAAAGTGAAAAGTGAAAGTGAAAGTGAAGTTGTGTCTGACTCTTAGCGACCCCATGGACTGCAGCCCACCAGGCTCCTCCATCCATGGGATTTTCCAAGCAAGAGTGCTGGAGTGGGCTGCCATAGCCTTCTCCTAAACAAGTAGTAATTCATTGCAGGTCTAGTTTATTTTCCTCTATGTGTACTTACAAGGGTCAGGGTAGGTTGTGCAAGTTGATAAATTGTGTTTATTTATTGGCAGGGCTGCACCAAATAACATGCAAATGATATGCAAAATGACATACACATTCACATCAACGACTCTGCCACTTATGGTAATAGCACTCTAACCCTGCTCTGCCTCTGATTGTGGCACTGCTGTTGTTTCATAAGTATCGATTGCTCTTGACTTCTGCTGATGCAGTCAGACAGTTTGTCAGGAGATAGGCCAAAGAGACCCATCCCTTCAGCTTAATCTGTCCTTCGTTCACCTCCTACATTTATGCTAGGACTTGCACCTTTGGGTTTTGGGTCCATCTACATCATTGATTGAACTATGTGTGATACAGATAATTGTTGCTCTCCAATGTAGATTGCATGCTTCTTAGGTTGCCTTTGTTAAATGATATCTCTGTTTGGGCCCCCAAAACCTAACAATATTAAATTATAGGTTATAGCCAGATCATTCCTTATTACCCTCAGGACACCCAACAGTGAAATCGTATTCTTGCTGGCATTTGGTAGTCAACACCAAGTTTTCCCTCTGAGCACTTGTCATGTGAGGTGGCAGTATTCTCCCGGCAAGTAGATGGGCTATGATCAGCTTCTTTCTCCATGATAAACATGTCTGGATGTGACAATCATTTCTTTCCCTGGGAATGCAATGATGATGTGATTTCCAGGGCCCTGCTCTGGATGTATGAGTAACAAACCCATGATCCATCATCCACAATAAACTGTCTTCGTGTATGTATTTAATTTAGTCTTATGTAATATATAGAAGCAATTTGTTGGCAAGCAAGCAGAAAGCATGTGTTCCAGCAGGCCAAAGATATTTGGGCCTCTCCTGCACATCTCTCTAACTTGATCGTATATACCATGCATAATGATGCTCTTTCATATTGGAGGCTATTTTCTGAAACGCTTTTTCATGGTCTTCATTACCACACAATGCAGTTGTAGGAAGAAATGGAGGATGGCTAGGTCTAAACACACTGGGGTTTTCAGGCATCTTCACTCACTAAGCAATCATGTGAATAAAGAATAACGCAAAGGGAGAGATTGATTTTTTCTCTTTAATGGTTTTGGACTAGATGCTAATTTTCATGGGCTATTTATTAATCTGAATTTGGGCTCTTAAAGACATATTCAAACTTTACAAAAACCAAATAATTTAATTTGTGCTTTAAGGAAGCAAATTGGAAATATAGCATTAAGGTTGTTTTTTAATTCATATTATCTTCTATTCAGCTCAAGCCAACAAAATGTAACAGAGTCATGTATACCATTTTAAAATTTCTAGTAAGTTCACTAAAAAGATTTTTAAAAGATAATAAATTTAATAATATTTTATTGAACTAAATACACTAAAACTCTTATTTCAAAATATTGTTGTTTTTGTTTAGTCACTAAGTCATGTCTGACTCTTTTGTGACCCCAAGAACTATAGCCTACCAGGCTCTGTTCTTTGAATTTACCAGGCAAAAATTCTGGAGTGGGTTGCCATTTTCTTTTCCAAGGGACCATCCCAACCCAGGAATTAAACCCACATCACCTGCAATAGCAAGCAAATTCTTTATCACTGAGTCAAGAGGATAGCATTTCACTATATAGCCTATATTAAAATGTATTCTTATTGTATTTTGCATTAGGATGGGAATATCTTTCCTTTTCTCCTTTCCCTTTCATTTCTCTTCTTTTCTCAGCTATTTTTAGGGCCTCCTCAGACAACCATTTTGCCTTTTTGCATTTCTGTTTTCTTGGGAATGGTTTTGATAACCGCCTCCTATATAGTGTCACAAATCTCCATCTGTAGTTTTTCAGGCACTCTCTCTATCAGACCTAATCCTTTGAATCTATTTGTCACTTCCACTGTATAATCATAAGGGATTTGATTTAGGTCATACCTGAATGGGCTAATGGTTTTCCCTATGTTCTTCAAATTACATTTGAATTTTGCAAAAAAAGAGTTCATGATCTGAGTCACAGTCTCCTCCAGGTCTTGTTTTTGCAGATTGCATACCATCTTTGGCTACAAAGAATGTAATTGATTGGATTTCAATATTGATCATCTGGTGATGTCCATGTGTAGAGTCATCCTTTGTGTTGTTGGAAGGTTTTTGCCATGACCAGTGCATTTTTTTGGCAAAACTCTGTTAACCACTGTCCTACTTCATTTTGTGCTCCAAGGCCAAACTTGCCTGTTACTTCAGGTATCTCATGACTTCCTACTTTTGCATTCTGGTCCCCTGTGATGAAAAGAACATCTTTTTTGGTATTAGTTCTAGAATGTCCTGTAGATCTTCATAGAACTGTTCAACTTCAGCTTCTTCAGCATTAGTGGTTAGGGCAGAGACTTGAATTACTGTGATGTTGAATGGTTTGCCTTGGAAATGAACAGAGATCATTCTGTCATTTTAGAGATTGCACTCAAGTATTGCATTGATGCAATTCATGGGGTTACAAAGAGTCAGACATGACTGAGTGACTGAATTGAACTGAACTGAACTGCATTTCAGACTGTTGTTGACTATGAGGGCCACTTAATTTCTTCTGAGGGTTTGTTGCACACAGCTGTAGACAGAATTAAATTCACCTATTCCTGTCCATTTTAGTTCACTGATTCCTAAAATGTCAATGTTCACTCTTGCCATCTCCTGTTTGACCATTTCCAGTTTACCTTAATTCATGGACCTAACATTTCAGGTTCCTATGCAATATTGTTCTTTACAACATTGGACTTCCCTTTCATCACCAGACACATCCACAACTGGGCATTGTTTCCACTTTGGTTCAGCCTCTTCATTCCTTCTGGAGCTATTTCTCTGCTCTTCTCCAGCATATTGGACATCTACTGACCTGCAGGGGTTGGGAGGGGGGAGGCGTTCATATTTCAGTGTCATATTTTTTGCCTTTTCATATTGTTCATGGGGTTCTCAAGGCAAGAATGATGAACTGGTTTGCCATCCCCTTCTCCAGTGGACCATGTTTGTCAGAACTCACCACCAAGACCTATCCATCTCGGCTGGCCCTGCATTGAATTAGGCAAAGTTGCAGTGCATGTGATACGTTGGTTAGTTTTCTGTGATTGTGGTTTCCATTCTGTCTGTCCTCTGATGGATGAGGATGAGGATAAGAGGCTTGTGCAAGCTTCCTAATGGGAGGAATAGGCCATGGGGAAAACTGGGTCTTGTTCTGGTAGGCAAGGCCATACTCAGTTCAGTTCAGTCATTCAGCTGTGTCTGACTATTTGTGACACCATGGACTGCAGCATGCCAGGCTTCCCTGTTTATCACCAACTTCCACAGATTGCTCAAACTCATGTCCATTGAGTCAATGATGCCATCTAACCATCTCACCCTCTGTTGTCCCTTCTCCTCCTGCCTTCAATATTTCCCAGCAGCAGGATCTTTTCCAATAGGTTNGACACCATGGACTGCAGCATGCCAGGCTTCCCTGTTTATCACCAACTTCCACAGATTGCTCAAACTCATGTCCATTGAGTCAATGATGCCATCTAACCATCTCACCCTCTGTTGTCCCTTCTCCTCCTGCCTTCAATATTTCCCAGCAGCAGGATCTTTTCCAATAGGTTTGCTCTTTGCATCAAGTGGCCAAAGTATTGGATCTTCACCTTCAGCATCAGTCCTTCCAATGTATATTCAAGATTGATTTCCTAACTCACTGGTTTGATCTCTTTGCAGTTCAAGGGACTCTTCAGAGTTTTCTCCAACACCACAGTTCAAAAGCATCAGTTCTTCAGTACTCAGCTTTCATTATGGTTCAACTCTCACATCCATATTTGACTACTTGAAAAACCATAGCATTGACTATATGGACCTTTTTTGGCAAAGTAATATGCTATCTAGGTGGTCATAGTTTTTCTTCCAAGAACCAAGTGCCTTTTAATTTCATGGCTGCAATCAACACCTGCAGTGACTTCGAAGACCAAGAAAATAAAGTCTGTTCAGTATTTTCCCCATCTATTTGCCATGAAGTGATGGGACCAGATGCTATGATCTTCATTTTATGAATGTTGAGTTTTAAGCCAGCTTTCTCACTCTCCTCTTTCACTTGCATCAAGAACTTCTTCAGTTTCTCTTCGCTTTCTGCCATAAGTGTGGTGTCATCTGCATATCTCAGTTTATTGATATTTCTCCTCGCAATCTTGATAGCTTGTGCTTCATCCAGTCTGGCATTTTGCAGGATGTACTCTACATGAAAGTTAAATAAGCAAGGTGACAATATATAACTTTGACATACTCCTTTCCCAAATTGGAACCAGTCCATTTTCATGCTCAGTTCTAACTGTTGCTTCTTGACCTGTATGCAGACTTCTCAGGAAGCAAGTAGGGTGGCCTGATATTCCCATCTCTTGAAGAGTTTTTCACAATTTATTGTGATCCACACAGTCAAAGGCTTTAGCATAGTCAATGAAGCAGAAGTAGATATTTCTCGGGAATTCTCTAGCTTTTTGTATGACCCAGTGGATGTTGGCAACTTGATCTCTGGCTCCTCTGCCTTTCTAAATCCAGCTTATACATCTGGAAGTTCTCGGTTCACATACTGTTGAAGACTAGCTTGAAGGATTTTGAGCATTACTTTGCTAGCATGGGAAATGAGTATAATTGTGCAGTAGTTTGAACATCCTTTGGCGTTGCCTTTCTTTGGGATTGAATTAAAACTGACTTTCTCCAGTCCTATGACCACTGTTGAGCTTTCCAAGTTTGCTAGCATATTCAGAGCACTTTCACATGAGCACTTTTACTTGTAGGATTGAAATAGTCACCTGGAATTCCATCACCTCCACTAGCTTTGTTCATAGTGATGTTTCCTAAGTCCCACTTGACCTCGCACCCCACGATGTCTGACCGTAGGTGAGTGATCACACCATTGTGGTATTTTGGGTCATTAAGATCTTTTTGTACAGTTCTTCTGTGTATTATTGCCACTTCTTCTTAATTTCTTCTGTTTCTGTTAGGTCCGTACTATTTCTGTCCTTTATTTTGCCTATCTTTGCATGAAATGATTCCTTGGTATCTCTAACTTTCTTGAAGAGATCTCTAGTCTTTCCCAGGCTCAGTAAGTCTTTAATTCAATTTTCTGCTGATGGGTGGGGCTGTGTTCCTTCCCTGTAGTTTGGCCTGAGGCAAACTCCTTCAAAAGGAGTTAGGCTAGCAAGCTGGCCCTTCCAGGACTGTTGTAAGCAGTGCCTCTGACCCCATAGCAGGCCACTATCAACCCACACCTCTGCCAGAGACTCAAAAAAAGGTCTTAATGACCCAGATAACCACAATGGAGTGATCACTTACTTAGAGCCAGACATCCTGGAGTGTGAAATAAAGTGGGCCTTAGGAAGCATTACTATGAACAAAGCTTGTGGGGGTGAAGGAATTCCAGCTGAGCTAATTCAAATCTTAAAAGATGATGCTGTTCACTATTGCACTCAATCTGCCAGCAAACCTGGAAAACTCAGAAGTCACCACAGGACTAGAAAGGTTAGTTTTCATTCTAATCCCAAAGAAGGGCAATGATAAAGAATGTTCAACTACTCACAATTATACTCATTTCACATACTAGCAAAGTAATGCTCAAAATCCTTCAAGCTAGTCTTCAATAGTATGTGAACCGAGAACTTCCAGATGTACAAGCTGGATTTAGAAAGGTAGAGGAACCAGAGATCAAGTTGCCAACATCCACTGGGTCATACAAAAAGCTAGAGAATTCTAGAAAGCATCTACTTCTGCTTCATTGACTATACTAAAGCCTTTGACTGTGTGGATCACAACAAATTGTGAATAAACATGGCTTATGTAAAAGGAGAGAAGATTGAACATATCAAGAAAGCCAGATTCAAAGCAGGAGAAGGAGAATTTATCTGGTGGTAAAGTGGTTTAAAACATGCCTGCCAATGCAGGGGATATAGTTCAATCCTGATCTGGGAAGATTCCATATGCCACAGAGCAACTAAGCCCATGGCCACAACTAATGAATCTGCACACCATGACTACTGAAGCTCATGCACGCTAGAATCTGTGCTCTGCAAGAAGAGAAGCCACCACAATGAGAAGCCTGCACACCACCATGAAGAGTGGCCACTGCTCACCACAACTAGAGAAAGCCCAGGCATAGCAACAAGGACCCATTACTGTAAAAAATATAAATAAATAATTTTTAAGAAAAAGCAAGAGAAGGAAAGAGTGCTCACTGACCGAGTTGGAAAGACTTTCTCACTGGTGTTTCAGAACCCAGAGGTAAGGAGTTAGCATCAGTCCTTCCTCGCTTCTCCTCTGATTCTTCACAGGTGACTATTGGAAGATATTTCAAATGGACCTTGTATTTGCTAGTATGTTTCAACTTGTAGGTTGAGACCCATTAATAGGTCATGAAATTATATCAGTGTCTCACAATGAATATTTTTAAAAGCAAAATAGAATACAATATCAACGTACAGAATTTATCTCATGTAATAATGGTAAATATTGTTTTATGACATTCTGTCTTCAGTCATGTGTGCATAAGAGTGTGTGTTGCCACAGAAATTGTATTTTTTTTTTACTCTGAGTGACAGTAAAAATAGAAAGCCACTTGGAAAACACAGCTGTATGCCACCAGAACAATCACAGCCATACATTATGCTGCACTAACACTACACCAGCTCTGCAGTGACTGTTGCTTCCAGTAAACCTTCTGACTATACTGGATCAATCAAGCTGACTGCCTCAGCCAATTTCACAAAGCATAGAATTGTCTCAGTTGGTCCAAGAAGATGTCAGTCAGGATGATATACACTCAATTATATAAGTCCACACCTTAAGTTCACATTTCAGGATATGGCCTCCTCCACTCCTTCAGATTACTTCGTCATCATTATTTTTTACCTCTGAAACTTAAAAAAAATTCAACTCTTTCAGCAACAGCTGTATGCATTGGCCATAGTAGTGGGTGGATAGTGGGAAGGATTTTAGATGGTGAAAGATGATCATGCATTTATTCACCTGGTACTTACTAAGTAGCTTTTATAGGTAAAAGTCAATTCATGACGCTCTGTAAGGATAAGAAGTTATCAATTGTGATAGTGTAATTAGAGCTCTCACAAACACACAGAACTCAACTAAGAGGCAGATGACTTAGTTTCTCTGAAAAAGAGATCTTTAAGTAAAGAGCAGAGGTAACGTTACCAAAAGCCACATTACTCAAGAGGTGTGAAGAAGCTCTGCTGGACTGGGCTTTTGAAGGGGGCAAGAGGAGAAAAGATTGTCAGCAACTCTTGAGAAGCTTGGATTTGAAGAGAAAGGAAGAGACTAGGCAATATTTAGGCACAGAAGTTTAGTTAAGAGATACTTTTTTTTGTTTTGTTTTGTTTTGTTTTTAGTTAAGGAAATATTGCATTTTTAGATGAAAAAAGAAAATCTTTTTTAAAGGCCACTAGGAAATTTCTAGGAGAAAGGATGCATGAGTGTGTGCTAAGTTGTCTCAATTGTGTCCAGCCTGCTCTTTGAGACTCTATGGACTGTTGCCCACCAGACTCCCCTGTCCATGGGGATTCTCCAAGCAAGAATACTGGATGGGTTGTCATTTCTTCCTCCAGGGATCTTTCCGACCCAGGGAACAAACCCTGGTCTTTAGTGTCTCCTGCTTTGGCACTTTACCTCTAGTGCCACCTGGGAAGCTCAAGAGAGGGGATATGACTTCTCATTTTCACTTTTCTACATTTTACTTATTCTTTCCATGTCTAAGATGCATATCATTTCCTGTATGAAATCACTGGCTCCTCAGCCCTCTCCCACCCATCGCCTTCCCCAACTGATAATTAATTTGGCACCCCCCAGCCCCAAGAGTTCCCTTATTTGTAGTATTAGAATATTTATCCACTATAGTGGTGATGACTTTCTTATATGTGTTTTCCTCAGCTTATTTCAGTCTTCTTAATTGGGCTTTGAGTTTCTTAAGAGAAACAACTGCACTTTGGTCAGTTGTGCCACTCACTGTGAGTGAAATACAGTATGCACTCAGTAAATGTCTGTTGACTGACTGTGCAGGAGGGCTTCTGAAAGCTAAGGAAACTGCAGAGCTGGAAGCAGAGAAGCTGTAAGTATCCTTCTCCCCCTTACAGTCACAGACATCACTGTCTCCATTCCTTCAATAACCTAAAATCACTGTCTCAATTATTTTAAGAATTTTAATGATTAAAATCAACAACAACAACAAAAACCCAGAACCTGTCTAGTGGCCCAGGGACAATAACCCCTTAAAACATTCCATTTGGCCTGCATAATGATTTTTAAGCTTGGAATTAGTTGTCAACCTTTAAATACAGAGGATTTCACCTAAGACTTAGGTATCTAACTTCTTTTGAAAAAAACAGAATACTCGGCAGTACTGGGACCAATTTCCTAGCTGGCAAGAACTTGCATAAGTTGATAGGTGCTGTTCATTTTAGAAAGGTCCTGATGTCTAAACTGGCTACAGCCCTCATCATGCTTACTTTATTCCCATTAAATGTTGGCCTGGCCCCTGAGGATTTTTCAGTTTGTAACACTTGAATCCCAACCAACCAATCTACTACATCTCATCTTTATCATGGGGGGAGTAAGTATCCTACAGATACTTTTTATAGACATTTTTTATAAAATAATTTTGTATTATATATGACTATCCATTCACTACAGGATCTTCCACTCTCATTTGAAAGACCAAACTCTTTCTATCAGGATGATTTTCCAAGATATGATTGAATTCTAACTGGGAAAGAACAAGGAATGCTCATTTGATGTCTGCTACATCCCATCCTGGCCAGTTCTTGCTCCCAAAGCTCAACATACCTGCTGCTGAGTCCCTAACATGCCCAACAGCTAAATCCAGTCCCAAACCAATGGCAGACCCTTCTGTCACTTTAGCCTTCAACACACCATACAAAAGGAGGATATCAGTGCTGGCCAGAGGCAGGGACTACACTGAAAAAAGTAGAGGGAAATGCAGGAGAAAGCAAAAGGAGCTACTGAACCTCACAACTCTTGTGCAAGCTGAGTAGGATGCAAAGTTTTGTGGAGACACTAAAAGAGAAATCACAGGGGTAGAAGGAGCTCCTATTCAGATGTGAGCTTTCTCTCAGCAGTGATTGTATCCCACCAAGTGATGATAACCACACCAAGTTATTGTACAGGCTGTGAGAGCTCAACTTCAGTGAGAGACATCTTAACTAGTAGCTGATGCTGTCTGTAGACAGTTCTAAAGACTGTTTCTTCACATAGAGCTGAAAAACCCTTTACTAACTGGAATCAGACTCTTATTCAAAAGCAGTATACATAATAATAATTATTAATATTATCACATAATAATATGAGAATGTTGACATTCCAACTGCGGTTCACTGAATGCTTATTAAACACCTGAAAATAGCTGACACTTTACAGGCATAATCACAAAAGATTAAGAGTAGTCCTTTTTCTATAGCTGTGATAAGCAGAACAACGACCTCCAAACATGCACACATTATAATGCCTAGAATGTGTGAATGTTCTATCATATGGCAAGAAGGGATTAAGATGATTGGACAGCTACTTTAAAATAAACATATTACCCTGGCTTATCTGGTGGGCTCAGTGTAATCACTGTTGTTGCTGTTGCTCAGTTGCTAAAGTCATTTCAACTCTTTGTGACCCCATGAACTGAAGTATACCAGGCTCCTCTGTTCTCCACTATCTCTTTGAGTTTACTCAAATTCATGACCATTGAGTCCCTGATGCTATCTAACCATATCATCCTCTGCTGCCTCCTTCTCTTTTTGCTTTCAATCTTTCCCAGCATCAGGGTCTTTTTCAGTTAGCTGAATCTTTGCCTCAAGGACCCAGACTATTGGAGATTCAGCTTCAATGCAATCCTTCAGGGTTGATTTCCCTTAGGATTAACTGATATGATCTCTTTGCAGTCCAGGGGATTCTCAAGAGTCTTCTCTAGCACCAAAATTTGAAACTATCAGTGCTCAGCCTTCTTTATGGTCCAGCTCTCACATCCATACATGACTACTGGAAAAGCCATAGCTTTAACTATACAGATCTTTGTCAGCAAAATGAGATCTCTACTTTTTAACATGCTGTCTAGGTTTGTCAAAGCTTTTCTTCCAAGTAGCAAGTATCTTTTTTTGGTGTTAGTTTTAGAAGATTTTAGAAGTCTTCATAGAAATGGTCAGCTTCAGCTTCTTCTGTCTTAGTGGTTGGGGCATAGATTTGGATTACTGTGATGATGAATGGTTTGCCTTGGAAATGAACCAAGATTATTCTGTCATTTTAGAGACTGCACTCAAGTACTGCATTTCAGATGCTCATTGACTGTAAGGCTATTCCATTTCTTCTAAGAGATTCTTGCCCAAAGTAGTAGATACAGTTTTCATCTGAATTAAATTTGCCCTTTCTCATCCATTTTAGTTCACTAATTCCTAAAATGATGATGTTCCCTCTTGCCTTCTCCTGTTTGACCACTTTCAATTTACCTGGATTCATGGACCTAACATTCCATGTTCCTATGCAATAACTCTTTACAGCATCAGACTTTACATTCACCACCAGCCACAACCACAGCTTAGTGTCGTTTTCACTTTGGCCCAGCCACTTCATTCTTACTGAAGCTGTAACTAATTGCCTCCCATTCTTCCCCAGTAGTACACTGGACACCCTCCAACCTGGGGCACTCATCTCCCAGGATCATATAATTTTGTCATTTTATACTGTCCATGGGGGGCTTCCCCTGTGGCTCAGCAGGTGGTAAAGAATCCACCTGCAATGCGGGAGACCTGGGTTCAATCCCTGGGTTGGGAAGATCCCCTGGAGAAGGGAAAGGCTACCCACTCCAGTATTCTGGTCTGGAGAATTCCATGAACTCTATAGTCCATGGAATCACAAAGAGTCAGACACGACTGAGTGACTTCCATTTCAACTTTCAACTTTCATGGGAGGCTTCAGGAAAGAAGTAAGTTGTCATTTCCTTCTTCAGTGGACCAACCACACTTTGAACAGAAATCTTCACTATTATCTATCTGTCTTAGATGGCCCTGTGTGATATGGCTCATAGCTTCATTGAGTTAAACAAGCCCCTTTGCCACAACATGACTTTGATCCATAAAGGGAAATGTAATCACTGCGGTTCTTAAAAGTGAGAAGGAGAAAAACTAATGTCAGAGTGATACACTGTAAGATTCACCTGGCCATTGCTGGCTTTGTCTTTGAAGCTGGAAGGCCATAAAGGAATACAGGCAGTCTCTAGAGGTTGTAAAAGGTAAAGAATCATATTCTCCCCTACATTTTCAAAAGGACTATAGCCCAGTCAACACCTTGATTTCAACACAACATCAGACTTCTAACCTACAGAGCAATAAGATAATATATTGTGTTGTTTTTAACTAGGGCTTCCCTTGTCTCAGCTGTTAACGAATTTGTCTGCAATGGGGGAGACCTGGGTTCAATCCCTGGGTTGGGAAGATCCTAATATAACATCAAAATTCCTTGCAAAAGTGAATTACACCTAACTTTTAACTTTGTGCCCAAGCTAAGCATCCCCAGCTTTTACCAGCTAAGCCTGGCTTACACATAAAATAATGATGTTGTTTGGCTTGATTTAATTTGACTTGTATTAAGCATTACATTCGAAATAACCAGGTTAACTGTTTTGCAAAACGGCCACTTTAAGAATTATGATATATTCCTCCTCAATGCTGTCATTTTGTTCAATA
>SJYA01004156.1:0-37459 GCA_006410615.1 Neotragus moschatus
GTGAGGGGCCGGAGGGGCTTGGGGGGGGTGGGCCAGTGGGGAGATGCAGAGAATGGTGGGGTCAGGGAAGTGGGGGCAGTGGCTGAATTCTGGGCTCCTGGGAAGCACAATCCGTGTGGTTGGTCACTGAATGTGGGGGTTGGGAGAAAGGTTGGGAAGGTTGTTGTAGCTTCACCGGGCTGGGAGGACCCCAGTGTGGCCATACTGGGGAAAGATCAGCTATTTGATCTTGGCTGAGTCAATTTGGAAGAACCTGTTAGGGACCCGAGAGCAGGCTGGGCGGCGGGGCTGTAGTGGTGCTGGAGATGGGCGGTGTGGGGAGTGGCCTTTGGTTGTGGCCTGTGTGAGCACAGGTGTGTGTGTGTGTGTGTGTGCATGTGTGCACGTGCAGGCATAGGTGTGTGTAGCGGGCAGATGCTGGGTGGGCAGGGACACTCACAGGACTTGCCGGTGGCGATGGTGTGGCTGGCTCTCAGGACAGAGGGTCACTTCTAACTCTTCCTCAGGAAGTGTCTGGAGAGAAAGCCCTCGAACATCTCCTGGAGGGGGGCCACCCCGAGTTAAAAACCTAACCAGTCAGCATCAGCCCTTCCAGTGAATATTCAGAGCTGATCTCCTTTGGGATGGACTGGTTGGATCTCCTTGCTTCCAAGGGGCTCTCCTGCACCTCAGTTCAAAAGCACCAGTTCTTGGTAGAGACGCCTCACCTCCTGTGTGTTAACCTAACCCAGTCAGCTGGGTTAGGTTGTGGTCTCTCGGCAGAGGCCCCGAACTGTTGGGGCAGGAAGAGGGGAGGGTGGCTGCAGAGAGGCCCTGGGAGAGCTGCTTGGCGGCTGTGACGGATGGGCCTAGGGTCCTGGGGCAGAGCCTCCTTCCGGGCGGAGCCGGGAGAGCCGGGGCCTGCCCGAGGCCCTCTTTGACCTTGACTTGAAAGAAGGGTCCAGGAGTGGCCAGGAAGGACCGCAGGGTCTGTGTAACCCGGTGGCTTCAATAATAATAGGTTTGGTTTCAAAGAATTCTCCGGTAGATCTGCACGATAAGGGCTTTTTAGTGTAACCTGCGAGGGCGAGTGGGGAGGGGGAGGGGAGGGGGAGGCCTGAGGCATGAGGAATTTGTGTCTTTGCTCTGCTGGAGAAGCTGCTGGGCCAGGGAGTGGGGCGCCGGCCCTGAGACCCTGGGGACCCGGACATCCCCTCAGGACATCCCCCTGGTGACATATAGTGTGTGTGTCTGTGTGTGTCTCTGTGTGTGTGTGTCTGTGTGTGTCTCTGTGTGTCTGTGTGTCTGTGTGTCTCTGTCTGTGTGTATATGTCTGTCTGTGTGTATGTCTGTGTGTGTGTAGGGGAACAGAGCCCAGCCAGTAGGAACAGCTGGTATCCAAGGCTGAGGAGTGGGAGGATCATTCCAACCATTCTGGGGAGGGGACAGAGATTTCCAGGAATTGGGCCACCACCCACTTTCCGGCCTTTGAGGGCCGCCCTGGGCACGGTCCGGCATCTCTGGGTGTGTCGTCTGGCTTGAGTGCGCACTAAGGACCGAGTCTAGTGGGAGCTGAGTCCTTGCGACTCTCTCTGCCTCTAACCAGCTTCTGCTATGCCCTCAGGCAACGTCATTCTTCCAAAGGCTTTGCTCTGCCCCCCTCCTGTTTCACCGTGGCCTAGAGAGACTCTTTCTGACCTCTGGCCTGCAGCCCGCAGGCTCCTCTGTCCATGAGATTCTCCAGACAAGGATACTGGTGTGAGCTGCCATGTCCTCTCCAGGGGGTCTTCCTGACCCAGGGATCAAACTCACATCTCTTAAGTCTCCTTCATTGGCAGGCGGGCTCTTTACCCCCAGTGTCTCCTGGGAAGCCCATAGAGAGTCCTAACTAACCCACAGGGAAATCAAAGTTAATTTGGGTTGGTCCTGTTAGAGGGACACGGGAGCCGACTGAAGTTCCAGCCAAAGTCAGAACAAAATAAACGATGTAGTCTTTATTACAACCCAAGTATAGATGCTGGGAAAGATTGAAGGTGGGAGAAGAAGGGACGACAGAGTGAGATGGTTGGATGGCATTACCATCCAACAAAGTCTCAATACTCTTGAGAGTCCCTTGGATAGCTAGGAGATGAAACCATTTAACCCTAAAGGAAATCAACCGTGAATATTCACTGGAAGGATTGATGCTGAAGCTGAGGCTCCAATACTTTAGCCACCTGATGTGAAGAGCTAACTCACTGGAAAAGACCCTGATGCTGGGAAAGATTGAGGGCAGGTGGAGAAGGGGATGACAGAGGATGAGATGGTGGGATGGCATCACCGACTCAATAGACATGAGTTTGAGCAAACTCTGGGAGATAGTGAAGGACGGAGAAGCTGGGCCTGATGAGGTCCGTGGGGTTGCAAAGAGCTGAACACAACTGAAGAACTACAAATATATAATTAAATGAGAGCATGCTGACATGAACCAGTGATTGAGCCGTTGTTCAGTCCCTCAGTCGTGTCTGACTCTGCGACCCCATGGACGGCAGCACGCAGAACTTCCCTGTCCTTCACCATCTCCTGGAGTTTGCTTAGACTCCTGTCCGTTGAGTGGGTGATGCCTAACAATGAACAAATCAACAGGTGGGAGAAAAACCACCCCAGCCGAGAAATTTAGGCAGCTCCTTCCCTCCAAGGGTGCTGGCCTAACCCCCCGTGAGTGAGCGGGTACTGCACAGTGGGACGTCTTTCCAAAGAGGGAAGGGCGGAGGGGGAGGTGAGACCAGGTCCCGGTCTGGGGGGTAAGCCTGCGGGGCACGGCCTCAGCCCAGCGATGGGACACGCCAGGGTGACGGCGCCTCCCGTGACGCCCTCGACAGGAGAAGGTGCCTCGCCTCCGGTGGTCCTCCCACTCCCGGGACCCCACGTGTGCATGGGAGAGCAGGGGCAGATCCCAGCTGAGGGACAGTCCACCAGGGACGGTCAGGGTCATCAACAGCAGGGGCATCCGAGACACTCACGGCCAAGAGGAGCCTCGGGAGAGATGGACTAAATGTGATGGGGCATCCTGGGTGGGATCCTGGGACAGAAAAATGGCTTTGGGGGAAAATTAATGATATCTGAATGTATGGAATTTATGGACTTAATATGAAAAAGAAAAAAGGGATGTTTGGATTTTACCAGGAGCTTTTCTAGCCTTTAAGATGCGAATGGAGGCACTTCTTTCCTGGTAGCACAGAGGTTAGGAATCTGCCTGCCAGGGCAGGGGACACGGGTCCCATCCCTGGTCTGGGAGGATTCCACGTGCCGAGGGGGCAGCTGAGCCTGTGTGTTGCAGCTACTGAAGCCCATGTGTCCTGGAGCCCAAGCTCTGCAATAAGAAGCTGCCGCGAGAAGCCTGCGTGAGACAGAGTAGCCCCTGCTTGTCGAAACTAGAGAAAGCCCCCGTGTAGCAACAAGGAAGACCAAGCGCAATCAAAAAAATAATGAAAAAAAAAAAAAAACAGAGGAGCTTCCCTGTCTGTACTTCTGTTGCAGGGGGGCCCAGTTTGATCCGTGGTTGGGGAACCAAGATCCCGCAAGCTATGGGGCATGGCCAAAAAGTAAACTAATGAAAAATAAATTTAAGTAAGCATCTTAGGAAAATAAATAAAATGCTAATGCATATGGTGCTTTAGGGTCTGATTTCTGCCTCAGAACTGGTATTCCAGGGAGCCCAGTGTGGGGACCCCTGAGTCGACCACGTGTGGCACATGGGTGGCGGGTGGTGCGTGTTTGTAACAGAGGCGTTTCCTGCAGGGCCTAGGGCGCCGACCCCCGGGATTCCGGAGAGAAGCAAGTGACATGAAACAGCACGGAGGTGTGTAGTCTCCCGTCTCAGTAAGTTGCGCTGTGATCTGTCTTGTTTTCAGTGGATGTTTTCTCTGCTCTTCCTGGTCTGCATGGTTTTTAAAATATTGTCAAATGTTTTTGACGACCTAGTGCTTCTCGGGGAGGGGGCTGGGGGGAGTGCTCTCTGGGTTTGTCACCTTGGGTGAGTCCGTCCACAATCTGGGCTTATTTTTCTCATCTTTTAAAAACAAACCAAAGCGGGGAGGACACAGGAGCTGGATGCGTGACCCCTTCCCTGCTCCAGCCTAGAACTTTCAGTGTCAAGGACGTGTGACTTCGCCCGTGAGCTTCTACACGACTGGGTGTCCAGGTGCGAAGGGGCTTTCCCCGCACCAAGGCGCTGCTCGCACACGGCCCTCCCAGGCCACCAGCTGCTTGTGGGTTTCCTTTTAGTTAAGAAACTTTTTGAAAACTTGCTAGGCTTGTTCTGCTGAGCTATCACTCACAGTCACCCCTTTGGGCAAAGAGCTCTGACTTGTGATAACTACATCAGCCCAGTGGAGACCAAAGNCCCTCCCAGGCCACCAGCTGCTTGTGGGTTTCCTTTTAGTTAAGAAACTTTTTGAAAACTTGCTAGGCTTGTTCTGCTGAGCTATCACTCACAGTCACCCCTTTGGGCAAAGAGCTCTGACTTGTGATAACTACATCAGCCCAGTGGAGACCAAAGGCTCCGGGGCTCCAGAAAGTTCCCTGCACGCCCCTGTGGTCAGCCCGCCCCCACCCCTCGCAACCACTGACCTGTGCCTTGTCCCCGATGCTCTGCAGTTAAGTGAAAGGACCACCCCCGGTCCCCGAGCCATGGCTGGTCTGCGGAACGGCCATCGCAGCTGCATCCGGGCAGCTTTCACAGCCAGCAGCAGGGCCGGCTTCCGGAAGAGGCAGAGAAACAGGCTCCATCGCCTCAAGGTACCCCTCCCCTCTTGGCGGGGCAGGGACGTGGTGGGGAGGGCGGAGGGGACTGGAGGCCAGGGCAGGCTCGGACCCACCCGGAGAGAGCAGGAGCCCTTGCCAGGACCCCTCCTTCTTGGAAATTAGTCTTCTCTGCGGCTCTTGGTGTTACCTTCTCAGGTTTTTTCTCTTTCCCTGCCAACTAGCAGTGTTCAAATTCCTGTCCTTTAAGAGTCTGTCTTTTGATGAAGAGCAAGAGGGTCTTTTCCCAGTAGCCTGGTGTTAAGGGGAGAAGGTTCTGGAATATGGGATGCCAACCCTGGGTTCTTCCCAGGGACCCTGAGCAAGGCCTGGCCCCTGTGTGGGCCTTGGCTTCTGCATCTGCAATAGGAGGGTTTGGGGTGGATGACCTAGAACCTTCCACCGTCTTCTGGCTTTGGGCCAGCACAGGTGCCCCGTGCTGTGTAGCCGGGGGGTCCTTCCCGGGTGATGGTGGGCTGCTGAGCCCATGTCCTGGCCACATTCCTGGCTCTGCTCTCCCCTCTTGAGTGGCCCAGGTTTGCATTTTAAGTCCTACAAACACACTCTTGAAGAGGTCCCTGCCTGTACTCAGCTTCCTGGGAGCGGGGTCTCCTTGTCACCACCCACCGTGGGCCACGTCCACAAATGTGGGCAGGGCAGGGCAGTACCGCTGGCCAGGGCAGTGAGCCCCTGGATCCTTGCCCTTGAACTCGAATCTGCTGTCCACCCTCCCTCTTAGAGAGGATGACCCAAACCCCTTGTTTTTCCAGGCGAGTCACAAGAAGAATCATCTGGACTTTGTTGAAGGCATCTGGAGAGAGGTACGGCCCTGAACGAGGCAGCCAGCAGCCGCTCCTGTCTCTGGGGACGGTTGGGGGCCCCAAGTCCAAGGTCCCAGAGGCCAGGCCGAGGGCAGCCTTGCAGGCAGGCCTGTTTTGGGGGCGGCCGCAGGCCTGCTCCATGGCCTCTGCCCAGCCCAGTGGCGTGGCCACATTTTAGAGAAAGCTTCACTGTGATTGTTCGGTCCTCTTTCCAGTTTTTTAAGTAAGAACAAAAGGGTTCATGTAGTTTGCCTGGAAGATAGATTGACGAGACCATGGGTTTGCAATAAGTCAATCTCAGAATGAATCTCAGGCAAATTAAATTCACTCAGGGATCACACAGGTGTAGGTAACCCAGGCCTCGTGGTGGTTTAAGATGCCAGGTGCCCCTGGAGAGCAGGGCATGCTGCTAAGTCCTTCTACCCAAAACCAGTGACTGGAGGGCCTGGCCGGGCGTTTCTTGGTTTGCCAGGAAAGATTCTGTGGGCTTATTGCAACGTGAGGCCCTCACCAGCACCCCCGACCCCACACCTGGGGGGGGGTCTGGGCTGGGGCCTCTCGGGGACACTCACTGCTCTGCTGGGAGTAGGGTCACAAGAGCGAATGTGCCTGCTTTGTGAATTCCAGCAATTCTGACCAGTTTCTGGCTCTGCAATGGTTATGGTTGCCGGTAGATACGGTGTTTACGTTTATTTCTCCTTCTGGAATAAATGAATGTCAGCTGTCCAAAGACGAAGTGAGCTTTCTCAGGGGTTGTCACCACCCAAGGGAAAGGGCCCCAGGGAGGTCTGCTGCTGACCCAGGCCTGGGGTCCCTCTGGTCAGCGGGGAGGGAGGTGATCACAGGTCGAGTCGTGTGGTTGCGGGTCCTCACGGCTGGAGCCTGTCTGGAAGTGTCTCTGTGTAGCACAGGGTCGTCCCTGCTCTTGGGCACCTGGGCTTTCTCTAGAGACCTTTCCAGCCAGAGCCCCGGGGCAGGAGTAAAAGAAAGAGTAAGAAACAGGATCTTTTGGTCCCTGGGTGGTGTGAGGAGGGTCCAGAGAGCTCTGCAGCCCCATTGGCAGTGGTGGTAGAGGTCGGGGGCGGGGGGTGTTTGGCTGCCCTGGGGGGTCGCCTGCCCCTGGTGGGCCCATGGCCGGCTTTCAGGAACCACCTGGGGCACCTTGGAAACAGTGAATGTTCTAGAGACTCATTTCCACCTCCTTCGGTGCCTTGGGTGGCCCTGTGTGTTGGAGGGCTGTTGAGGCTCCACGGCCTGCTTGTGCAGGCCGGTCAGGGGCCCGGGGTGGCCCAAGCGAGGCCCTCACTGGTGTCAGAGCAGGAAAATGAGCTCAGACTGAGGTGGTGGGCAGGGGCTGCCAGCGCTAGAAGGGGGGCTTTAAATGATGGGGCTTGGTCTGAGACACCCCTACAGTGGGGCACACTTAAGGCTTTTAGGAGGCTCTGGGATATTTATCAAATGCATTAAAAAACGTTTACTTATGTGGCTGCCCTGGGTCTTAGCTGCGGCATGCGGGATCTTTACGGTGGTGTGTGAATGCTTACGTGGCACACGGGATCTAGTTCCCCGACCAGGGATTGAACCTGAGCGCCCTGCACTGGGAGCACGGAGTCTTAGCCACTGGACCACCCGGGAAGCCCTTATCAAGCGCGTTTAAGAAATAATTCAAAACACGTTTGGGCCTGTGCTGGGTCTTGGCTGCGGCACATGTGCCCTCCCCCGGTGTGGAGCGCGGGGTGGCGCTGGCGGCCTGGGTGGGCTTCTCACCGCAGCGTCTCTCCTGTTGCAGAGCCCGGGCCGCGGGGCCCAGGGCCTTCTGCACCAGCTGTGCTGCTCCTCGACGTGCAGATCTTCCCGGGCCAGGGGTCAAACCCACGTCTCTTGCCTTGGCAGTTGGATTCTTGACCAGCTGAGCCCCCAGGGAAGCCCTTATCAAAGGCGTTTTTGAAGATTTATTTGCAGGGCAGGTCATGCAAAATCTGCCAGGGTCCACGACGGAGGAAATTACTTATGCGTGTAAGGCGTGTGTTCTCCTCGACTCCTCTGCTCGCCGGCTCAGAAACCCTTCTGTCGTCAGCTTTTAGATCCTTACGACGCTGACTGGGAAGATGCCCGTGGTCACGCCTCCTGTCATCTCAACAGCTGCTCCTTGGGTGCTGCGAACTGTGACGGGCCTCTGCACATGCTCAAGTCCAGGGGTCCAGGGGATGTGAGCTTAGAAGACCCCCTCTCGGCGAACCTTCCAGTCTTGGTCCTGACAGCCACCGGCTGGGCCCCTGCAGCCCTGGAGCCCAGCGACGTGGACATGCAACCCGTGGAGGCCGGCGGCCTGGTGGTGCGGGGGCAGATGGCCCGGCTGCCTGGACCCCCGGAGGACTCGAGGATCATGGAAGACCGGGGGTCCCCCAAGGCTGGCAGACCCCAGGGCAAGGCTAGAGGGTCACGGCCGCCCCCCAGACTCGGGACTGAGAGGGACAGGGGGCCCAAGCTCGCCCTCTCCAAGAGGAAACTGGAACTTTTACTTGCAGAGCCGAAGAGTAAGCGAAAGAAACAGTATGTGGCCTAGATCAGGTGAGCGGGGCGACAGGTGACGGTGGGCCAGGGCCTCAGAGGTGAGGACAATGTTGACAAGCATAAAAGAGCTTCCACTGAACAAGTGGCTCCTTTTGTGTCTTCTTGTTCAAACAACAGAAATGTATCGTTTCAGGAGCTGATGGTCTGCGGACGATAGTCGTTTATGTTGTAAATGATGCCTCTGGGCCCCACCACTGTGCCGAGATGGTTTCCAGCTCAGGAAAGGCCCCACCTCCCTGGCCTGAGTCACAGAGAATTCATTTACTTTTAGTCAATATATATATATTTTTAAACCTCAACTCAGAGGCTGGGGCCTGCGGCTTTCTAGCCCACCTGTCCTGGCTGTGACTCTTCCCCCCAGAGCTCCTCACACGCTCGGCTCCCAAGGTCGCTGAGAACAGTTGGAACGTGGGGGGTGCTCCGTGGGGGTGGAGGCAAGGCTGTGGGAGGGGTTCTCCCAGCAGCCCCGGGGGCTGGCCCTGGCCTCGGATGCCTCCCTCTGCTTCGCCCCATCCACTTCTCTGGTCACGTCTCCCCTCTGGGACAGGGTCTGCTGAGCGCGGTGTCTTGTGATCAGGGCCCCAGTAGGGTGACACCTGGGTGTGGAGGTGCTTTCCTTTTTCTCATGGAGCCTTTTAAGACCTTCTTGGCAGGGAGGATCGGAGCCCCCACCCCCACTGTGTTCACTACCCAGGAACACACAGTTCCAATAAAGGGGAGTCCAGTGTGGTGAGGCACATGGTCTCGTCCCTCCTGGCCGGGGTGGACCCCCGAGGCTCCTCCAGGGCACTGGGTGGGTGAGGGTGCCCAGGAGGTGCTGTCCACCCTCCCCCAGGTCCCCTCTGGGCCCCCTTTCTGCCAGCTCTGCCCACTGTCCAGCCTGACCCCGCAAAGGTAGGTGAGGAATGATGTAAGTGGGGCCCCCTTTGCCCCCCCCGACTGAGCTCACATCAGGGTGAGGCTGGGAGGCAGCAAGTAGGGGCCCCAGGCACTCCTGGTGGGGTGCACATGGACCCCCGACAGGGAGCTCGGTCCTGGGCCTGCAGTGCCCTACATTCACCCGCAGAACACTCGGGCACCAGGGTCTGGCGGCTGCAGCGGCCCCTCTTCCCCAGCCAGGCCTTCGGGCCATCAGGGACGGCGGTCCTCCTCCTGTGCCCGGAATCCCTGCCCGGCACCAACGGGCCTCTGTGCTCGGGACCTGCACTGTAAACGGGGTGGGCACGGGAGGGTCAGGCTTTCTGGGGCTCTCCTAGGTGTTACCAGCTTCCGGGTGAGAGACTGCGGCACTGCTAAACGCTCTGGGTGACGAAAACCTAAAAAGCCGCATTTGTTGGCTTCGAGGAAAGCATTCAGATGGGCCCCCATTTTCAGTCGAACATAGCTCTGGACAGCGCTCAGCCCCCAAGGGACCCCAGAGGGCACATCCAGGAGCCAGGTGGGCAGCAGCTCTAGCTTTGCGGTCCGTCTGCTGTCTAGGGTCGGGGGGACAGGGTGCGATGGTGCTGTGGGGCCTCAGGCCGTCCCTTGGGAGCTGAGCTTGCTTTCCACCAGGAAGAGCAGGTCTTTACTGCAGGGCCGGTGCCACGCCCGGCCGGTCACCCAGCCACTGGGAGCTCTCGAGGCTCCGGATGCACCAGCAACCCGTTCCACAGGCCGCACCTGGCACCCCAGGACCTGGGGACGGAGGCCCTGGAGGCGCGCGTCACAGGTCTGGGCCGGGCCAGCCGGGCTGCTGGAGTCACGTGGGCTCCCAGGCGTCCCCCGGAGCAGACGAGATGAGCCGCTGGAACTGCGTCGTGCTTAGTGTTTTATTTCATAAAACAAGCCCCCCTCGGCCTTTAGAACCGCGGCCCCGGGTCCCTCCCAGCTCGACCTCCCAACCGTCCGGCTTCTTTCCGCATCGTGCAGCTTCCAGCCTCGCGCCAGTGACGTTCCCTTGACAAGTCCATATACTTTTAACAGTGAACCTTCCATAGGCTTCAATAATGAACGTTAAATATTATTACTGTTACACAAAGGGGACTAGAAAAGGCGGCCTCACTCGGTGCAGAGGACGGCCACACCGCGCTCGTAGAAGCTGCGTGGGTCCTCCTTGGTGGCGATTTCGAAGTCGACCGTGAAGATGAGGTCGGCACGGGTAAAGTTCAGGTAGACAGGCAGGGTCACCTGGGAGAAGGCGGGGCGCTGGCTGTGCGAGGGGAGGTGGCCCTGGGCAGGGGCCCACACAAGAAGGGAGCAATGCTAATCCCTCTGCGGGGGGGGAGCACGGCGGGGACACAGCCCTAGTGCCCAGGGGGCACCACGGAGTCACCTGACCACAGAGGAGGGAAGGGGCACTCACCACGTTAGCCTTCTTCTCTGCGTTTGTCTGCTTGACCCAGCGCAGCTGTGTCAGGGGGAGGATGGTGGAGATGGCGTTGGAGAGAGATAGCTTGTTGTTGCCACATGTGGCCCCTTGGAGCTTCAGGCCTGTGGGGGTGGAGGGGGCGGTCAGGACCCCAGGGGGTTCCGCTGCACGGGCACGGCCTAGGGACACTAACCAGGCACGGCCCCGTGGGCACCACTAGCAGGCAGCCTGTAAGGGGCGGTGGCTGAGTTGCAGGCTGGGGACGGGGCAGGGGAGCCTGAAGGAAGCCGGGCCGGAGCGCCCCCGCTCACCGGTGACCCCGAAGCTGCAGGCATCCAGCGTGGCGCTCTGGGAGGTGGTGACGTTCACTTCCAGGCAGAGCTCCTCCAGGGACCAGCTGTTGGCCTGGGCCACATACTGCCGGGTGGCGGTGATGTAGGCCTCGGGCACGAACAGGCCGCCCAGGCACACGTGGATGTTCTGTGGGGGAGAGTGGTGGGTAGGGGAGGGCCGGCCCCCGCCCTGGCCCGCAGTGGCCTTGGGGAGCCACCCTCACCTTCAACTCCTTGGCGCCCCCGGAGGCGGCTGCCTGCGAGATATTCTGCAGCTGCTTGACCCGCTCACTGAAGTCAGAGACCCACTGTATGACAGTCATGCCAGCGGGCACTGTGTAGTGCGACCAGCTCCGGGGCAGGATCCCTGCAGGGAGGGGGCCCGCCCGCGTCAGCACCAACAGCCCCTCTGCTGAGCGCTGGCAGCCCCCGCGTAGGCTCCGCTGCCTCCCTTGGCCGGTGCACCCCTGCGCCTGTTCCACACCCAGTGCATGTGACCCGCGGGGGAGTGAGTGGGGGGAGCCCGACCGGCCCGAGGAACCACAGGTGCAGAAACCCCTTCACGGGCAGTGTGGCCAGGTGAGACGCCTGGGGCCCTGCCTTGTCCTCCCTCGGTCCTAGAACTCTGGAGACCGCGGAAGGAGAGGCAAGGCTCCGGCAGATGCTTGGTGAGGCAGCAGGAGCCAGGTCCTGGGAACGCGGGCCCGGGGGTCGGGCGGGTGCCGAGCTGCCCACCTTTCACCAGCTCGCTGATGAGCGTGCGGAGGTAGTTGGTCTGCTTCTTCCTGCCCTCGCACACCTGCACGACGTCGGCGAGGTCCTGGCGCACATCCTGGAGCAGCTTAGCGCCCATCTTCACCTCTCTCTCAAAGAATCGGAACAGAGGATCCTACGGTCGTCGAGAGAGACAGAAGGCTGGAGTGGACTGAGGAGAGGGATCGGGGAAGAGGAAGGGGACCAGCAGTAACTCGGCCTCAGGGAGCCCCGGGTCTGCAGCATCGCCAGAACTCAGCCTTGAACCAGACCCGGCATGAAGCTGTGGGCGCCTGACCACAGCAGCTCCGGACCACCCTGTGAAGAGGTCACTCGGGCGTTCCAGGTTGAGCCCTCGGGCAGCACGCACCTCGCCGGGCCCAGCACGCCCCCCCCCGCCCCGCGAGGACCGCCCTGAGCCCCCGGACACAGGCGGGGTGCCGCCACCTTGATGTTCTCCACCGTGCGCTTGAGGTGGCCGAGCGTCTGCGGGATGAGCTGCAGCCAGTTGGAGGCGGTGGTGTGCAGCGTCCGCATCCAGGCGGGGCGCCCGTCGGACGAGGAGTCGGGCCGCGCCTTCTTCTCCGCCTCCGCATAGGCCAGGTCGTCCTCGTCCTCCAGCATCTGCATCTTCAACATCTTGCTGATCACGTCCACACCTGGGCGGGGCGGGGCGGGGCGGGGCGGGCTGAGCGCGGAGGCCTCCTACACGGCTGCCTGGGGGCCCTGCGCCGGGAGGTGCCCCGCAGGCACCAGCTCCTACCGCACCGAGGACGGGCTGGCTGGAGAGAAGGCCCAGCTCCAGGGGCAGAGTCACGACCACTGGGGCTGCACTGGAGGCCGTGCGCAGACACCAGAGGCGGCTCCAAGGCTCACGTGCCCGCTGTCATCGGGGAGCAGGTGGCCTCCCGAGTGCCCTGGGCTCGGCCTGTGCCCAGGGTCCTGGCCCCAGAGAGCGCTCCCTCCGGGCCCAGCGCTGAGCTGTCCCCTGGGCTCAAACCTCACGGCCTCCATGTGGGACACACGACCCTGGGCACCGCTGGCCTGAGGCCTCCTGCACGGGCCTGGGGGCAAGCTTCTCTGCAGGGCTCCGGCTTGCCTGGGGCTCAGACCCCCTCAGTGCAGTGCCGAGGGGGCCCCGCGACTTCTCCCGGCAGGCGACACCAGAGCTGGCACCCTGCATGCTCTCAGCGCGCGCTTCCGCACAGGACGGCGACCACCCGGCCCCTGCCCCCGATCCTCCCGTGTCCCAACTGAATCAACTCAACCGCAGACATCCCGACCTCCCATGTGGTCACCACGAGGCCTCCAGCTCGACCCCACAGCGAGAGGCTCGAGTCAAGGTGGTCCTCAGGCTGGAGGCGGGCCCCACAGCTGGGGTCCTCGTTTCAGAGCTGAATCGAGGGCCTGTCCTGTTCCCCAGCTGTGTGGCTTCGGGCACGTCGGTCTTCTCCCGTAAATAGAAGCCTGGGTCAGAGCGGTTCTCACACCTGAGTGTCCCGGCAACCCCAACCCCAGCTCAGATGCCCGGGGACGGGTGGGGCCCGAGGACCTGCGTCTCTTAAAGCTGCAGTCCATCTGAGGCTGTTGCTCCAGGGACCACACTTTGAGAACCACTGTGTTACATGATCTCTTGACTAGTCTTGAAGTTCTAATAAAAATACCTTCTAGAAAGAGACTAATAGTCCTAAGATGTCACTTAATGCCAGAAACTTCAGAAACCTAAATGCAGTCTCCAGACCCCACGTGCCAGCTACGGAGCCTGTGTCCCAGGGCGGAGGCTGCAGAACGGACACCGCCTGGGCCGAGGGTTTCCCTGCCTCCCGGGGCTGGTTGCAGGAGCAGTGCCCGGCTGGTCAGAGGGCGGGGGTACCCACCCTGAGTGGTGAGGAGAACCTTCTCGGCGTTGTTGGGCAGGCCCAGCCAGGAGGGCGTCTGCGTGTCAGGCAGCAGCTCCACCCACTGCACGAACTCCTCTCGCCTGGAACGTCAGCATGCTGGTTAACACGTCATCGTGGCCGAGGTGCCCAACGCCCCGGCCCCCTGCCCCACGGTGGTGGTGGGGAGGGCACGCACCTAATGCCGTCCGGCATCTGGATGTCCTTATGCCCGTCGACCTTGCAGGCCAGCTTGAACTCACTGTCGAAACTCCGGGTGGTGAACAGGCGCTCCAGGAAGGTGTTGAGCAGACGCTGGTCGAACTCGTTGTCCACCCGGCCGCCGTAGATGGACTGGGCCATCAGGGTCTTGAGCGCGGACCAGGGGATCTTGTCTGGCGAGATGTTCTGTCTCCCCTGTGGGAGGAGAGGTGGGTCACGGCTGGGGCGGGGGCAGCCTCCCCAAGGGCCCTCCCGCGGCGCCACCCGCGCCTGCCTTGGCTGTGTCGTCTAGCCACGTGTCCACCGTGTCGCAGGCTGAGCGCAGGTCAGACTCCCCAAACTCGTACTTCTTCGACCAGCCCAGGGGTGCGTATCGCAGGCGCTCCTGGATGACGGCGTGGAACCAGGCCAGCAGGAAGTACAGGCGAGCACGCTCATTGGGAGACTAGATGGGAAGTTAGCAAGTGCAGGGTCACCGGGCCAGAGGCCCACTCGAGCTAAGACGACAGTCCGGGGCTTGCTGAGGTCAAGGTCTTAAAAAGCCTCTGCTCGGTCTCACACTGGGACCACCCTGACCTCAGTCATTAACAAGAATGGTGTTGCTAGGAGAACACACGCCAACTTTTCTTTTAATAAAGATGTGCTCCTGCTACACTGCTGAGCTAAATGACACAGCCAACAGGAGAGCACACAGACCAGTCTCTAAAAATGGCAGAAAGGGTGGGGTGTGGCCCAAAAACAGGACTTAAGAAACACAGAACTGACACATAATTTTATTTTTTTTAAGGCCACCTTGTGCGGTATGTGGGATTTTAGCACTCTGAACAGGGACGCCCAGGTCCCCTGCAGAAGTGTAGACGCTTAGCCACTGGGCCTCCAGGGAAGTCCTGTGATGCAGAATTCCTGCCACGACCCCTGCCTCCTGCCCACAAACCCTGGCCTCCGCTCAGCGCCCAGACATCTGTGCAGCCCTGCATCCCAGCCTGACAGCAAGCTTGGCGGCGCTCACCTTGCATATCCGAGACACGGGGATACTGCTGAAGGTCCTCAGCATGTTGGCCTTCACGCCCGGGGGTGGCTCGAACACGAAGATGCGGCCCGCTCGGAGCAGGTTCACAGGCACCTGAGGGGCACAGGGGGCCCGCCGCCCGTGAGCACTCGGCTCCGCTGCCCCACCCCCGCCTGGTGCCAGGCCGGTGCCCTTGGTCCCCGCACCTTGGGGTTGATCTCCATCGTGAGGAAGAGCCTGAAGCAGGCGTGCGGCTGCAGTGAGTGCAGCTTCTTCTCCAGCTGCATCAGCCAGCCCGGGGCCAGGTGGACGTTCTTCAGCATCACCCACCTGCGGGCAGGGAGAAGGCCGCAGCCTCACATCTCTGGCCAGAATCCTTGGGGACTCAGGCCTCATGAAGCAAAACCAAAGCAGCCTACCTGCCCGACTTCACAGCTGTGTTTATTGCCTTGTCTGCCTGGTTAAAGCCTTCTGTGGAGCCTGGAAACAGACAGTTGAAGGGTCAGCAGGCGGACTTGGACTCTAGCGCCCCCCACCGTGAAGTCCTGGGGAGGAGACTGACTGACTGCCCTTACCGATGGCGATGGACGTGATCTGTGTGTTCTGCTCGGCAGCAAGGTCCTCCACGTGCCCACTGGCGTCGTACCCGGGCACAGAGCACATCAGGACGGGCGTGTTCGGCTTGACCTGCAGAGCAGGGAGTCGGGCTTTGGTGAGGGGGAGGCCCGCCAACAGCGTGCCCGTCAAGGGGCAGGGCCCTGTGGGGGCTCATGAAGACGGGCAGCTTGGTGCCCGCGGGGCCGGCGCGCACCTCTGTGTCCACAATGTGAGTCAGGTCGAGCGGCTGCTCCATGATGGACATGAAGGACTCCCCGAGGTTGGTGGACACAAACGTGTGTGCCATGGCCAGCAGGCGGTCAGGGCGGAAGGCCTGGATCAGGAGCAGGCGGTGGATGGCCTGCCCGATGGGAGCTGGAACGGGGCCGGGAGGAGGGTCGGCAACAGCACAGGCCTGAGATGGCCCCCCAGCTGTCCCCGCCACGGGCCCCACCCCACAAACAATGCCCCAGAGATCAGGACACCCCCTCGTCCCCTCTGCCTGAGAATCGCCAGCAACCCACCTCACCACAGCACCCTCTGGGCACAGCTGTGACAAGACCTCTACCCAGGGTCCTCTGTGGGTGATGGGTGGCTACTGACTCTGAATGACCATGTGGAGCCCGCTCAGGAAGGACCCTGAAGAGGCCCAGAGAACTGGCTCCTGCTGCTGCTAAGTCACTTCAGTCATTTCCGACTCTCTGCGACCCTACAGACGGCCTCCTACCAGGATCACCTGTCCCTGGGATTTTCCAGGCAAGAACACTGGAGTGGGTTGCCATTTCCTTCTCCAATGCATGCGAGCGAAAAGTGAAAGTGCATTCGCTCAGTCATGTCTGACTCTTAGTGAGTGCATGGACTGCAGCCCACCAGGCTCCTCCATCCATGGGATTTTCCAGGCAAGAGTGCTGGAGTGGGGTGCCACTGCCTTCTGCCAACCTGTCCATGCTGAACCCCGCCCCCCTCGTCCCCTCCTGGGACGTGGCCAGCCCAGAGCCTCATACTCAGAAGCAGCNGCCCACCAGGCTCCTCCATCCATGGGATTTTCCAGGCAAGAGTGCTGGAGTGGGGTGCCACTGCCTTCTGCCAACCTGTCCATGCTGAACCCCGCCCCCCTCGTCCCCTCCTGGGACGTGGCCAGCCCAGAGCCTCATACTCAGAAGCAGCCCCCTTCTCCTAATGCCTAACCCTGGGCAGGGCCCTTCTGGCTATTCCTCTTTTTGCTTCCCCACGTCCAAGCTGCCCCCGCAGCTTTCCACAGGCTCTAACACTGAGATGCGGATCTCGGAATCAGCGACTCTCTGTTCCCGCCCGTCCCTGCGTTCAGCCACACCCAGGTTCGCAACGGCCACAAACGGGGCAGGCCCCGGGCTTACTTGCAGGGTTTTCCTCGTTCCAGAGATACGGCACGGTCTGCTCGGGAGAGCTGCTATCCAGCCAGATGCCAAATTGCTTTGGGGACAACAGAGGACACGTCACCATGGGCTCTGCCTGCCCACCTCTGGGCGGAGCGGCTGGACTGACGTGTCAGACGTTTGATGGGAGAGAACACAACACGACGTTCTGGGCTTTACAGGACAGGTGACTTCCTGGGAGGAGGCCGGCTCCCGCCAGGGACGCTCACAGGACTCACCTCGTCCGCCTGGACCTTGGCGATCAGATCCTTGAAGGCGGGCAGGCAGCTCAGCCTCACCACGGCCTCGGCCTGCTCCCCGGTCAGGCCCTGAATCTTGGGTGTCGAGCCCGCGCTCAGCACGATCTCCTTGCCCCTCAGGAAGTGCTGGAATTCCGCGTCGTAGGTGGGCTCCCTGGAGAGGGGGCAGCCGTCAGCCAGGGCCTCTCGGCAAGAGTCCCGTCTGCTGTCACCGAGACAGCTGCGTTCTCTGGGGGGAATGCGCGCTGGGCGCGACTCACCCGACGGTGCCCTTGAGCTTGATCCTGGCCAGCAGCATGGCGAAGGTGATGTGGTCCTGGTGCAGCATGCCGCGGGCCACGCGGTTGAACGCCACCTGGACACAGGCGCGCGGCGCGCCATCAGAGCACCGCCGTCCCTGGAGAACACACCCCCGCACCCCGCCCCAGGCGCACCCCCTCGCCGGGCGGCCGGCCACCTGGTACCTGGAAGAGATCCTTGGTGATGATGGACAGGCGCTGGGTGTGGTCGGTAACGCCCTTCAGGTTGGGGTTCTCGTACAGGACGTTGTGGTAGATGTCCAGGAAGAACTGCAGCGAGTACTGGTACAGGAAGTGGATCTGGAGGCGGCGGAGGGGGCCGTGAGTGCCCGTGTGCGGGCGGCGGGGGGAGCCCTGCCCGGCGCGGCCCGCCCACCTGCTTGAGCGACTCCATGGTGAAGTAGATGCTGCTGCAGGCGGTGGACAGCGGCAGGTACTGTTGGGACACGGTCTCCACCTCCTGCATCACGATGTCCGTCTCTTCCACCTTCCTCGTCACCTCGGCCGCCTCCCTCTTGAGGTTCTCCAGCGTCGTGATGATCGTGTCATCGTCCAGGATGCGGCCCTTGACCTCGTTCAGAGCTTGCAGCAGAGACTTCTCCAGCTGACGCAGGCGCAGCTGGAACTCCCCTTAAACGACCGGAAGGCGCAGAGTTCGCCCTGGGGCTGCTGTGACGCAGGCCCGAGGCACCTCGTCCTGGGGAAGCTCAGCCCCGCACACACCGAGAGCCCGGGACCCGGAGCCATACCTTGGAGTTTCAGGAGGTCAGACCGTTTCTCATCTACGTCGGGTCTTTCTGCTTTGAGAACTTCGTTGAGACACTGGCTCTGCAGACTGCTACGGGTGACGGTGAAGTTGACGAAGGTCACCCGGGAGCACAGATCAGGGGGGAACTCGACCTGCCAAGCGGGGCGGCGGGCCAGCCAGTCAGCGTCATCACGTACCCCGCCCTGCCCATCGCCGCCCCGTCTCCGTGGGGTGGGGAGCTGCCCCGGGCCTTACGGTGGGATCGCGCGTGGACAGGAAGATGACGAAGGACGGCGACAAGTCTATGTCCTGGTCGCCGAGGGTGATCAGCACTCTTCCCCCTGTTCGCCGGACTTCACGGTTCAGAACAGGGTTCAGAACTGGGTCGTAGCTCTCCACGTCCTACGTGTGGGTGTGTGAGGTGTCATTAACAGCGAGAGTTTTACACTGTGTATTTCCACCCACGTTTAGCTGACCCCTGCTCCAGATAAATACATCTCCTCAGCAGCCACCCAGCCGTTTAGACCCGCAGTGCTTGGCACGTGGCTGCTGGGCGCCCATGGCTACTTCAGTAGATGAGGGCTCCACTCCTCACTCACACAGCGGAGTGCAGTGCTCTGCAGGGTGGCTGCTGTGCAGCTCAGCACAAGCCTCAGAGCCCCAGGGGATGGGGCTGTCCACAGTAAGTGGAGTTAGAGGGCAAACGCTACTTCTGCTGGGTTTTTATGGAACTGTCTCACAACTTTATCCCTGCTTTTTTTTCTTTTTTGGGCTGTGCCGCGTGGCTTGTGGGATCTTAGGTCCCCAACCAGGGACCAACTGCACACCCCAGCAGTGGAAGTGCTCAGTCTTAACCACTGGACTGCCAGGGAATCCTTTCTCACAAAATCCAGAAGGCAGCCCTGTGCCTTGCGACTCACGTCAACTGCGTTTGCAGATAACTAACCCGGCCCAAAGGCCTCCCTCTGGCGGCGCAGAGGCACACACCTGGACCAGGAGGGGGTTGCCGAACCTCAGCGCGCTCTCCAGGTTCTTCCTGAAGGCGTCATCCAGGAAGCTGGTCCGCGTGATCTTCCGGTCCTTGTACTCATTCATGATGAACTCCGTGGCCTGCCCCGAGGGGTCGATGATCAGTGGGTACCTGAGGACGGGCCGAGGGCGGGTCAGGTGCCAGCAGAGCCCAAGGACGGGACGGCAGGGCCCGGCAGGGCGATGGGGAGGCGTCCCGGGCTCAGATGCGGGCTCCAGGTTTACAGGAGAGACCACGTGACCCAAGGCTTGGTGCTAAAAGCCCCCTTCTGAGGACCTCCTGTTAAGGGGCGGTGACTCAGGCAGACTGCTCAGAAGAGCTACCGCCAAAGCGGCTCGTCTCTCTGGGGCAAGGCCGCCGCTCCTTGTGAAGGCCGAGCACAGGCGCTGGCTGGATTCGCTGGCACGCAGGGCAGACTCCTGAAGAGCAGGAACCAGCACCCTTGACCCACAGACCCACAAGCTGCAGGCGTGCCGGACCCTCCCGCTCAGTGCTCACGGCAGCCCTGTGAGACAGGTGTGATCGCCACACTCGTTTTATTTATAAAGGAGGAGACGAGCCAGAGGAGCGAATGTCCTGTTCAGGGTCACACAGCCAACTCAGGCTTTTTAAAGATGCTGTAACACGTACGTGCCACTGCACAGAACTCAGAGGCTACGAAAGGGCAGGTGTGAGTCCCCCCGCCTCCCTCTCAGCCTCCGGTTTCTGCTCTGTGTACACGGAGGAAGTTCAGGCTGTTTGTAGATACACATGTGCCCGGGAACACGCCACCTGGCACTGCCATCGGCTGTAGCCGCCCTCGTGTGGGGCCCCAGATGAAGAGCTCCCCGGCTTCCTGCCGGGGCGGGGGAACACATTCAGTGGCCTCGTCACTGGCCTGAGCGAGGGGCATCTGAGGAGCTTCTGGGCCTTTGCTGGGACACACCCTGGCCTTGCGGACGTTCACGCACGCAGGCTTCGCGGGACGGGCACCGCGGCGTGCACTCTCGCGCAGGCGAGTGCAGCCCTGACCTCACGCTGACCCACCAGGACGCACAGCGTGGCCACACCCGCTAGTGCCCCCAGCGAGATCCTCTGAGACCCGAGGGTCGGTTCCTCGTTAGGCCCCGGGGACAGCGGCACACAGCGAGAGGTACAGGTAAGGTGAGACAGGAACCCGGGGCTTGGTTTTCAAAACAGAAAGAAAACCCAGGGTGTCTGGGTCTGGGAGCTGCCACAGAGGAGGGTCAGGCAGGGGACCTCTGTGCGGGCTCAGGCCTGGGGACGACCGGACGGCACCATCAGCCCCCTCCTCGGCAGGCCTATTCCCCCCTGACTCCAGACTCCTTAAGCCAAAACCAGACAGCAGCTTTCCTTACCTCTAGCTAGATGCTTTCAGTTCTCATAGTATTTTAAAAGAGGGTCTGTTTTAACGTTCATCCATCACAGAGCCAAGCACATCAACTTCACAAGGATACAGGGGGACCACCCCAGGAGGGTCAGTGTGGACAGTCACAACACAGGAACGAAGGGAACTGAGCAGAGCCCGCCGTCAGAGGAGAGCCTGCCAGCCCACCCCAATCTGCTCACCTCTTCCAAAGGGAGCGGGAGCACTACCCTCGCACCTCTCCCTGCCCCTCGCCGCGCACGGGCACGCACCTGTTGAACCTCTTCAGCATGATGGCATTCTCCGTGCACAGGTCGTCTGCAGGGAGGGAGCTGGCCTGCCAGCGGAGACGCTCATCTGCGTTGGACAGGTACTCCGTCCGCGCGATATCTGTGCGGAACTGAGAGGGGGAGTGGATGGCGCGGCTTCCAGGTGAGGCCGCTGAGAGCTCCCTGACTCTCACGTAGGCCCCCGCCTTCCTGAGAGTCTCTGCGGACAGTTACCTGGATGTTGGCTTGCTGGAGGTGATGAGACCAGGTGGTAAACAAGTTCTGGCGCATCTGCTGGTCGAAGTAACCTGCGTAAGCGATGAAGGCGGCTGACAGGAGACAGTCCCCGGCGATGGTGGACATCTGGTTCTTGAACGTTTCGCTTGTCTTCTCCCACCGCTCCCGTTCGGCAGACAAGCTCTTCAGAAGAGCCGTGCTCCGGTTCACCTAAGAGGAAAATCAAACAGGTTAGTTAGTGAAGTGAGAGCCGCTCAGTCGTGTCTGACTCTGTGTGACACCGTGGACTATACCGTCCGTGAAGTTCTCCAGGCCAGACTGCTGGAGTGGGCAGCCTTTCCCTTCTCCAGGGAATCTTCCCAGCCCAGGGACTGAACCCAGGTCTCCCGCCTTGCAGGCAGATTCTTAACAGCTGAGCCGCAAGCGAAGCCTGCGCAGAGGCAGCGCTTCCGGGGCGGCAGGAGGCCTGCCTCCCGAGCACAACCCGACCTTGGCTTCCACGGCCGCCAGGTCCGCCTTGATGGCCTGGGCCTCGGAGATGAGCACCGCGTACTCCTCCTTGTAGCGGGCGATGCTGGCCTCCAGGTCGCGGATCATCTGCTCCACCTCGTTGGCCTTCTGCTGGTTGTCCTCGGCGTCATCCTCCAGCTTCTGCAGCTCGTTGCGCAGCGGCTCCACGCGCTTCAGCATGTCGGCGTAATTAAGCTGCCAAGGCGGACGGGGGGCTCAGACGTGGCCGGCAAGGGGCCCTTCCCCGGGGGCTCCGGGCGGGGCTGCTCACCTGGGCGATGGCCCACTTCACCATGGGCCCGCAGGCCAGGGAGGCCCGGTTGACGATTTCGTAGTTGTAGCTGGGGTTGGACATGTAGTTCTTCTTCATCTTCTCCCTTATGGCGTCACTGCGAGAGAGGAGCTGTGTTTCTGAGCACGTGGAGGGCAGAGGTGTAGAGGAGCTTTTTGGAGACCAAGAGCCAGCTCCCCTCTGCCGCCCCGATGACCGCAGAGGACGCTCCAGGCCATGGCTCTCCCTCCCGCCCCCCATCCCCTCTGGGGCCAGCTCTGCGCTCCCAGCCGCCTGCGGGGATGGCAGGGACAAGGGATCAGAGAGCCGCCGTCAGGAACAGGGGTAGGGAATCTGGCTGTCTCGGGTGGAAACGTCCTGGAGAGGCGTCTGTGGGACCCGGGAGCCGACACTGCCTCCTGCGGGGGCCGCATCGGACACCCAGGCCCCAGCAGACAGGAGGAGCCCAGCCCGCGCGCCCGCCCACCTGATCTCCTCGGCGGAGAAGTTCACGATGGTGGGGATGAAGTTCTCTCTCATGATGATGGAGCGGATCTGCTTCCAGTCCGTCGTGCTCTCCCCCAGCAGCAGGCAGATGGACTCGAGCGCCAGCTTCACGGCGGCAGGAGGGTTGGCCATGGACCGCACCTCCACCAGGTGCTGCTTCTTGATGGACTTCACGGCTGGGCACGAGGGAGGGGGCGGTGAGGGGGGCCAGACCACAGCCACGCCGCGACTCCCAGCAGAGAGGGGCGCACGCGCAGGAGAGCTGAGCCAACATGGGACGGCCTGTCTTAAAACCCTCTGGAGTAGCTGTAGCTGCAGCGGCCAAAACAACTACCGCCACGTTCTGGAAAATGGACGGTATCTGTACAAATGCCAACAAACCCTGACTCCTTTAGCTCCGTAAATACCTTTTTAAAGAACGAAATTGCTCATTTATGCTACACCCATCAAACAGAAACATCTTCAGTCCACACTTTAGTATCTGTCTTTACTGGCTGGCTGAAGATGTGGAATTAACAGTTCAAAACAGTTGGCCAACACGTTCCACAAGCGGAAACGTGCATTTTTTTCCAGTCTGAACTTTCACTGAAACTCTTTTAAAAGTGATCATTTAGCAGGTGAGACCTAAATGAAATTCTCATCCAAATCCAACTCAATGAAGACCCAGTTTGGAGGCTACTTCCAGCGCTCTGTGGTGTAATGTGAGGACTACAAGCTGTCAGGTGGCCCGAAACAAGTCTGAGGCTGGTGGGCGGGAAGGCCGGGGTAAAGGCCACCCCTGGGTGTGGGGCAGACGAGCACAGGGGCCCAGGTCGCAATCTCCTCCTGAGCATGTCCCAGCACACAGGGTGCAAGAAGGAGTGGGGAGGAGGCTGCCAACTCGTCACTGCCGGCCACAACCAGGACACTCTTAATAGTTACGGAAAACCGTACACTTCATGACATTCCTTGATGAAACTCAAGCCAAGGATTTGCCAACAGCGTACTTAGGAAATCATTACCATACTAAGAAAATGTCTTGATGAGAAACTTATCTTGTTAACTTTTTCTCATAAAAAGGGCCTAGGTGGTGCTGGTGCTGAAGAACCCATCCACCAGTGCAGGAGACGTAAGAGACGTGGGTTTGATCCCCGGGTCGGGAAGATCTCCTGGAGGAGGGCATGGCAACCCACTCCAGTATTCTTGCCTGGGGAATCCCAAGGACAAAGGAGCCTGGTGGGCTACCACCCATGGGCTTGCAAAGAGCTACAAGTGACTGAAGCAGCTTGGCACGCGTGCATGGGAGAGTGGACTAGCTCCACGGGGATTTTGCTCTCAGAGATGAGGACTTGGCTTCTGAGACTGCTCACTGGTGCCTTCGGGGATATCCAGCACCAGGACCCGGGGGGCCTGCTGCCCCGCCCCTCCCCGACTCGAGGCCCCCGGCGCGCGCTCACCGTTCTGGGCCTCGATGACGGCCGGCTCCACCTTGTCCAGGTCCTCCTTCACGCTCATCTGCTTGTCTGCAATGACCTCTTGCTGCTTGTGCAGCTGCTCCTGAATTTCTTGGCTCATGACCTGGAGACAAAGGATGGCTCAGCTCCGGGGTGATCACTGGTTAACATGCTGAATGAAACCCTGGACAGCACTCCTCACGCCGCCCGGGACACACGTGCGTGCGCACACGTGTGCGCACCCACCCCACACACACGTGCGCGCACGTACACGCGCACACGCACACCGGAGAGACGGAGACGCGCGGCCCACACCGGCCACCGTCCCCAGGACGGGAAGCGGCACCTTTTTCTTCTCGGCCTCCTGCTGGTCCTTCACCATCTTCTTCAGCTTGTCGTTGGCTGCCGCGTTCTTCACTTCCAGCTCCTGGCTCTTTATCCTGAGGTCCCGACGCAGCTCCTCCACCTGAGGAGCAAAGGCCCCGTCAGGGCGGCAGAAACAGGCAGGGCTCGCCTACACCGTGGCCCGCCCCCTCCCAGCGAGGCCGCTCACGCCGCCGCGGACCTGGTCGACGGTCTCCTTGATCTTCCTGAGCCCCACGTTCAGGTGCATCTGCTGCTCCTCCAGCTCACTCCGCTTCTCGTGGAACAGGTTGGCGTAGTGGTTGATGAAGTCCAGGTAGTGGCGCGGCGTGACGGCCATGGTGCGGCCTCCGCGCTTTGCCAGCCGGGCGTTAGCCTTTTGGAAAGTGAAGACCATGTTAGGTCTCCGCCTGATGAGCCTCTCTCTGACTTGGTCTCAAAACATCACAATTTAACCTCAGAACAAGACTGTTCTGCTGGCATGATGTGGCAGCATGGCTCCAGACCTCAGGAGTCCCATCACTCGAGACCGGGTCTGGCTGCCTCCCGTGAGATGCCGAGAACCCCCCACCTCTAAGCTTTCTCTTCCCGCTTCTCTGAGAGGAGGAGGGTGGTGCTGGCAGCCACAGGGGGTACTTCCCAGGAAAACACCCCCCACACTGGTCGTCACCACATAGGCAGCAGTACACCTCCTCTACCTTCTGCTGATTTTCAGCGGAACCAAAATAAGAAACGGCATCGAGAAGGGCGAGGCAGATCACCTCCTCCGGTCCCCGCAGGTGGAGGGAGGTGTGGAGAAGGCAGGGGGCAGTGGAGGTGGTCTGCGGGAGTGGGAGGGTAGAGCCAACAGGAAGCCTGCAGGTCAGAGTGCTCTTCACAGACCCCCTCCGATGGGGGCAGACTGCACTCCTCTGATACAGAGAACCCATGGAGAGGCAGCCAGCAGCGGCCAGCAAGTCATGCCCTGCGGGGCGGCCTCTGCGCGTGGGGGTCCCGCTCGCTCATGGCCACGAGGCTCTCACGCCACTGCCGCAGAGCAAGGAGGCCGAGCAGGGACTCTGAGGGCCGCAAGGCCTGAAACACCAGCCAGCTGGTGCTTCACAGAGAAACCACGGCCCCTGCCCTAGGGGAGGACATGGCCTGGAAAGAGGCAGCGAGACAGGGCAGATGGAGTCAGCGTGGGGAGGGGGCCAGACGGCCCGAGATCATGCAGCCGGGCCCCGAGCAGGTGAGACGCTGCTGACTGAGGCAGGAAGCAGGCGAGAACCTGGCACTTTCCCGGGCAACGGTGCAGTGTCAAGCCCGAAGTGCCTTGGGGGCTACTTCTACATCAGCTCAGTTCCACGTCAGCGTGGTGGTCAGTTTCGCATCTCCCGTGACCTCAGGACTGAACCCACCTGGTGAAGAGTCTGATGCACAAACACACAGCTGTTCACGATGGCCTCGCGGTGAGAGGGCGGCTGCGGCAGCTTGTCGTACACGACCGGCATGTAATCAGGCACGATGTAGTTCGGCTTCTCCAGGTCCATCTTACTCGTGAATTCTTTGCCAACCTGATACAGAGCTTCCGTGGACCAGTCCCCAAACCAGTTCAGCACACACCTGCAAAGACGCCCACGTCTCGGAGCGGCTCCCAAGGGCGGGGCCTGCCCCCGGAAAGCAGAGCTGCACACAGTGGGCGTACCTGTTGAACAGCGCGGGGGAGGTGGCCGCGCGGTCCTTGAGGCCCTCGGAGGACGGGTTCATTGTGAAGACGACGTGCAGGTTGCGGATGACCTGGCTGGTGAACCACTTGTACAGCTCCTCATGCGAGTCCAGCATCAGGCCCTCCTTCTGGGCCCCCTCCTTACACTGGGTCATCAGGGTGGCGTACTCATCTCCCTCGAAGAGGCCGGGCACCTGGGGAACAGCACAGCACCCTGGCTGGCCGGTCCTCGGAGCCCGGCGCCACGGAACACGACCCGCGCGGCACGTCACAGCTTACCTCGCCATTGGCCAGCAGGGTATTCATCCGCTCCAGGAACCCAGAGTCCAGCACGTTGGACTCGTCCATTATGAACGCGATCTTCTCGTTTTTACAGCCGGAACGCCGCAGCACCGTGCGGAGGTCTTCATCAAAGTCCTCGCCCGTGTACTTCCTGTGGACCTGCAGGAGTAGGGCGGGTCAGCTCCTTTCTCACCCAAGGAACTACGTGCATGAGCACAGATTCACTGTGGGGGTCAAGGGGCTCCGGCCAGACCCACCTTAATCTGGTACACACTCAGCCCATTCATCCAGGCCACGAAGCGCGACAGAGTGGTTTTGCCCGCTCCACTGACGCCAATCAGAAGCAAGTGGCCCTGAGGCTGACGGAATATTCTGGAACATCATCAAGGGATGCAGGTTGAGGCTTTTATGCTCCACTCCCCCTTGGACACTCAAATCCTAACACTTGTCAAGATCTAGTCTATAATATCTGGAATGCATTTCAGCTTGTATTTGTACATTATACATCCGTGGAACAACTGTGATTTGCCCGTGAGGCAGCAAAGGTCAAAAAAGACATGGCCCTCTCCCCAGACACCCTGACAACTCGAGCAGGAGGGTGAGCGGCTGGAACCAAGTTAGGTGGGAGGCGCCTGGCGAGGCAGAATGAGGCTCTGCTTAGTGGGGACGCTGGGGACAGTAGGCCTGGACTCAGAGGAGGAGCGGGAATCGCTGGCGGAGGTGCGGGGGCCTGTCAGGAGGCCAGCATGAGCCCTCCTCCGACCATTAAATCGAGAGCAGTGTGGGCGAGTGGGGAGGCTGCAAAAACCAAAAGCCCACCGGTCAATCCTGAGCACGTGGTCCAAAACCTCGTTGAACAGGACCAGAGGCACGTCCAGCTCTTCCTCGTAGAAGACTTTCAGCCTGGCTTTGACATAATCTCTTAACTCCTCTTGGTCTACCGGGATGTAGTCCTACAGGAAAGAAAGGAATGCCTACTTAACTAAGGAGAAATCACCATAGTTCTCACAGCAAAGTGGACCACATCTCTACATGCTGAAAAACTGCCCTAAAAAATGAGACAAAAGTAGCTGCTTACAACACAGCAACAGAAACGGAAGCAAGTGAGGGTGAGACCTAGACGCACGGGAATCCTTATGGAGAAACCGAGCATCACTGAAAGACGCAAGAGAACGTGCCAGTAAACGAAGAGACACACCACAGTCGCAGAGGTACACGACTGCAGCCAAGCCAGCGCCCCACACGTGACCCGTGGATGCAATGTCACCCCAGAGGCTCAGTGGTGGATGGTGGGAGTCACGCTGGCGCAGCTTGACAAGCCAACTCCAAGCTTCATGTGGAAGAGGAAAGGCCCAGAATGCAAAGACCCCCCCAGAGAAGAACCAGGAGGGAGGTACTGTCATCCCAGCAGGGAGATTCACAGCCACGACCACGACCACGTGGTTTTAGCCCAGAGAGCAATGGACGAACCAGCCAACAGGACAGAGCTCTGTAACAGGCCCCCTCAAGAACCCAAGTGACAGAGCCACCCGGAGCCCCAGCGCCAGGCCATGGACATGCACTCGGGGAACCCCACACGCTAACTCAATTCAGACTGAGGATGTAAACGACAGTCCGTTAACAACGCTCACTCTTCCAATGACGCCATAAACGAGGTGAAAAGACAAGCCACTGGTAGAAGATGTCGCCTCTGAATGGAACAGCATTAGTATCTAGAGCCTAGAAATGAATGGACATTCTAGCAACACTGCACAGAACTCCCTGTTCTTTCTGCTTCGGTGCCCCTGCTTCCCACAGGCCCTCGGTCTGCCACGCCCTTCCTGACACCCAGACGGAGGCCTGTGAACACTCACCTGAGCCCCCACGCCAAGGTCAGCCCTCCCAAGACGGAGCTGCTTCACCCGATGAGTCTGAGCTCCTAAAGGAAGACTGTCCTCGGGCACAAGTCAGCACTGCCCACTGAAGAAACGCATGCCAAGGCTGCAACCTTCTAAGATGCCCTGCTCTCTTTCTGAGAAAAGGACAACTCCCGGCTATTCTGGAAAAGTCAGCTCTGCCTAGAATCTCAGTACACGGCACACTTGCACTCAGATTACCCACAATGCCTTGTTTTTACGGCGAGGAAAGTAAAAGCAGGTGAGGCAAAGACTCCCTTCAATGCCAACATGTTGAACCACACATTCTGGTGGTCAGCATCCACTGCTCTCAGAACAGTCTGCTCCTGGGATCGTCTGCCCTAAATTATCCATGGCTACAATTCTGCAGCCCATCACGCCTCCATCATGTGAGAGTTGGACCATAAAAAAGGCTGAGTGTCAAAGAATTGATGCTTTTGAACTGGGGTGTTGGAGAAGATGCTTAACAGCCCCTTGGACTAGAAGGAGATCAAACCAGTCAATTCTACAGGAAATCAACCCTGAATATTAATTGGAAGGACTGATGCTGAAGCTGAAGTTCCAATACTTTGGCCACCTGATACAAAGAGCCGACTCAATGGAAAAGACCCCGATGCTGGGAAAGATTGAAGGCAGAAGAAGAGGACGACAGAGGATGAGATGGTTGGATGGCATCACCGACTCAATGGACATGAGCTTGGGTAAAGTCTGGGAGACGGTGATGGACAGGGAAGCCTGGTGTGCCGCAGTCCACGGGGTTGCAGAGTCGGACATGACTGAGCGACTGAACAACATCATGCCTTCCTTTACAGTAAGTGCAAGTCAGACATTTCCGATGAGATGATGACCCTAACTGAAAGGACAGAAGGAAGGAGTGCTGCAGACACGGCGCCAGTGCGTCACCTTTGACAGCCAATTGCTGTACAGGATGGGCCGGCTCACGGCTTTCTCCTTGTCGATGTTGGGAAAGTGCTTCAGAGCAACCATATCGATGTTTTCGTCGGTCCAGCGCCTCTCCTCGTCCTCGACGAGTCTGCAGAGGAAAAGACAGAGGCCGCGCTGAGAAAGCACCAGGCTCTGAGGGCGCTGTGGGCTACTCCAAGGCCTGGCGTTAGTCTTCTACCAGAAACCTCCATTTCCCACAAATGGAAGAACCAAAGACTGCCTGAAGTGATCCAGAATGTAGATGTCACAGTGCAGTGCTTAATCACATGAAATTAAAAACAAAAAAAAAATGACAGAGCAGGACCTGGGGGAACTAAGACTTTGTCACAAAGCAGAGGTTGTACAGAGCGGTAAACAAAGAGTACAAGGAAAAGGTGCTGATTTTTAAAAGTAGTAATTCTTAAGATTCCTTAAAAAGACTCAGCCTTTTACTGACACAGTGGTTAAAACCACAGAACCTCCCGTGATCCATGCTGAACACCGACTACAGCTGTCAGCAAGTCTTTCCTTTGGTACTGGTCACTTAACCAGGAAAAGTCAAAGCTTACAAGTGATATATGTGATCAAAGCTTACACTTGATATAAGTGGTTAACGGGTAAAAGAGAAAAACCAAAGCCCCAGAGACACAGCTGCAAATCCCCTGATGAGAGCCAAGACCGAGGACAAGGGAGGGCTCACAGTTACCCAGGCACCCCAGGCTGTAGTGAGAAGGCACTGAAATCACATGTGACCTCTGCACTCTGACCTTCCGTGGGGCCCACGCGACAGGGAGAGGTGAACTAAAACGCCTTGCCCAAGGTCCAAAGGTAACCAAGGAGGGCAGTCACAGCACCGAGATCCCAGACAGGGGGTATCCGCGATTGATCACCAGAGGCGAGGCTCCCCTCCACCAGGGGGCAGGCAGGCCTCGTGCAGACTCTAGCTCGGGGGGCAACAAAGGGGAGCAGGGAGCTACCCGGACCCTCGGCTTCACCTGTCCTGGAAGAGACGGAGGGCTTCGTGCGCCCAGATGCGGATGAGGCCTTCCACAGGCAGCGTCTCCAGGGGCCTCAGGGCCTCGAAGATCCCCCGCACCCAGCGGGTCATCTCTCGGGGTGAGTAGATGTAGTGGGGCTGGGTGTCCTGAGTGAACCGCTCCTGCAGGAACAAAAAGAACACAAAGTTCCGTGTCAAGTCCCAAGACAAGAAAAGCAGCAGCAAAGGCAGATGCTGCGTATCACATTTAGAGAGTCTATACGCTGCGATATTTAAGAATGAAATAATAAATAATGGTGGGACTCTGATTTAGTACAGTTACATCCAGAGTGCTCACTTTATGTTGAAATTAATTATATCTCATTACATTGAGAAAACTAAAAGTAAATAAAACTAGAGAAACATTCTTATAAAGCTTTTCTAAGCATTATCTTAAAAAGAAAAAGAAAAAAGTTTACATTTCATAACACTTAAAACATGTAGGTAAAAGGCTGCAATCATACAAAGTCTAAAGCATTTGTAATAACATGACAAGTGAGTTCTCACACAGGACTCTAAGCTAGATGATGTCTCAGTGGAATATTGGCAGCTCTCCTGCAGGAGCCCTTGTTAGAGGCTAACAGAGGAATGCCAATCAAAACCATGAGAAGCACCTCTGCTCATCCAAGGAGCAAAGACGGTTTGAATCAGCCTTTTTCCAAGGCTGGACGAGGCACCGTGGGGGGAGGGTAACTGGTCCAGCCTGAGTGTGGTGGCCACACCTGGTCACCATAAACACCACGGAAGAGCCAGCGCAGACCCACGTGCGCGGGTTAGGTCTGCTGAGACACAAGTGTGCACACCGGCTTAGAAAGTGCACCATCCAGTCTCAGCTTCATCAGGGAATGAACACGCACACATGGGCCGGACCAGGACAGCAGAACAAGGGAGAGGAGCTGCCTGGGCGCGGCACCGGCTGGAGGAGTGACCTGATGAGGGCTCCGGGGGAAGCCCCCGTGCTGAGCAAGAGCTCAGCCTCTTCCCTCGCCCTCGCCCCCGAGAGGGGCCAGGGAGGCCGCGCACCTGGGACATGGTGTAGAACTCTACCATCGCCGCGGTGAGCGGCTCTGCATACGTGCGCAGCGATGGGATGAGCCGCAGCATGGCCCGGTTGAAGGTGCCGTAGATCTGCGTCAGCGAGGCAGGGCCCGGGTAATCCACGTACACCACGGGCACGTGGCGCAGGAACCTGCGGGGAGAGCCCGGCTCAGCCGCAGGGGCAGCATGCCCGCGCTGGAGGACCACCCCCCGCCCTGTTCCCAGGCTTCCCGGCACAGCTCAGGGTGGCCTCAGCAGATGCAGAAACCCGAATATGAAGCCAGCAGAGGTGGGAAAATGACTCGGGCTTATTTCAGCCTCAGCCGGGCCCTACAGGTCTGGGCAGGTCTGGGCAGCTCACTCTTGCTCTCATCCTGAGTGTGTCTCCGAGGTTTCCAGCACAGTGCAGGGAAACTCAGAGGAATCCCAGTGATGAGCAGTATTTTGTTACTATTATCATCAAAACCGTTTCTGTTATGCTCTGTTTAAAGCAATCCTGGAACTGGTGTGTGTGAGCCCGGGAAGTCTACCAGCGGTGTTACCTGTGAGAGAGGGGCTTTCTCCCAGGGTCGGTGGGCGGGTTACAAGCCCCCACAAACTGGATCCTCTCCAGCTTCACCCAGGTTTGATCAGAGGTTCGGTAAAAGCCTCCATGCTCCACCATCTGAGGAAAAGGGGGTGATGCGTCAGGAGCAGAGGTGAGCGGTAACGTGAGTAGGGAGTCGGGGCCTCGCGGACAGGAACAGACCTGTCTGATAAAGGATATGACCCTCTGCGTCCCGTATTTATCCATGTCTGGCAGGTTGATCTCGTCACAGAACAATACCAGCCACTTTCCGAGCTGCACGGGGGCCAGAACGACCCCATTCGGGGTGCGTCTGTACTCGCAGTAGTGGTCAAAGGTCTTCAGCAGGAGCTCCGGGGTGGTTGCGCTCGAGAAGTTAAGACCCACAACCTGCAGAAGAACAGAGGCCAGGGGAGCGGTGGAAGGCCGATCCCGTCCCTGGCCCCGAGGTCGGCCGCCCTTTCCTGCCCCTTTACCTCCATGTCGGGCAGGGCCCGCAGGGCACTGAAGAGCGTCATGGTCTTGCCGGACCCGGGGGGCCCACACAGAACCAGCGGCTTGTGCTCGGCCAGCCAAGTATACAGGAGGGCCTCGTGGCGGACGGTGTCCAGAGTGGGCACCACCACGTCCGGGGCGGCCACCTTGTGTGTCTCCACCTCAATCTGTGGCACCTTGGCCTGCCACGGCGACCACTCTCCACTGATGGACACCTGCAGACAGGGGGGCGAGGGTCAGCCGGGGCGGGGGGTATCCCCCGAGCCTGCCTGCCTGCAGGACCGGCTCCCTTTTGCCCAAGTCAGGACCTCCAGGTTAGCCCGCCTTCCCTGTGCCATGGGAGACTGAAGGGACAAAATCCCCCGACAGGAAGGGCTGACTAAGTGCAGGCGAGGCCGAGCGGGGCGAGAGGTGGGGAAGACGCCGCCCCCGGCACGTGCCTCGTAGTCAATGATGGGGATGTTGGGCGCGGTGGGCAGCGGCACCGTGGTGATCCTCCTGATGTATTCGCCCAGCTCCGCCCTCATCTTCAGCCTGCTGTCTCCGGACAAGGACCAGAGGATGGCGTAGACCAGGTACCGCTGCGGGGCAAGGAGGCAGACCCCGATTTGAGCGGAGTCTCAACGTTCAAGGGGAGACATGTGCAGCGACGTCAGCCCTGCAGCCGCGGGGCCCGGAGCCGCCCGACCCTGACCTGGATGTAGCGCTCCAGCTGCTCGCTCTGCATGGGGAAGTCGGGGTGGTTGGCGTTGTACTGCGCCACGTTGCGGCAGGCCTGGTGCAGCATGGAGAAGAGCGCGCCCAGGCAGCGCAGGCGCGTCAGGTCCATGATGTGCTCCAGCGTGAGGGCGTGCTCCAGCGCCTTGGCGACCAGCCCGCTGGACGTGAAGTATGGCTGCATGATCGTCGCCGCGTCCCTCTGGATCTGCGAGGGCGGGTCAACAAGCTCAGCGGCCAGCTAGCAAGGCTGGGGGACTTTCACCTGCTCTAACCGGGCCTGGGGGAGGACCCCCATCATGACGAAAAGTTTTATGGGTTGAAAAACGAGGAGTCGAGGCTCCAGTGACCAATCCCACTCCTTCATCCCGGCAGTTCTCAAAAATCATGCTTCCTGGGAACACTGTTTTTTTTACCATCAAAACTGAAAATAAGCCCTATTTCATCAATTTGCAGAGAACTCTGCAAGAACTCTTTAAATTTTCCATGCACGTCTACACTTTGGCAACTGTGGCCACGGGCTCCCTCAGCAGCGGGTGTGAGACAGCACTGATCACGCTGCCCTCCCGCAAGCCCCAGGCTGCGGCGGGGGCGGGCTGCTGTGGCGAGCCTGGGCTCGCGGAGGGGGGCCCCGGGCGCGCACCTGCAGCATCGGGGAGGCGGCCTCCTCGCCCTCATCTCCCTCGCCCTTGCGCCGGCGCTGGGCCTCGTCCTCCCCCTCGTCCAGCGGGATGCTGCGCAGCCTGGCCAGGAAGTTGCTGAAGATCATGTCCGTGCTCAGCACGTCCTCGCTGAACCAGACCATGCCGCAGCGAGACACGGTGGCCAGCGTGGCGTACTTCAAGTCCTGCACCTCAAACATTATCCGCACCTGGAGGGAGAATGGCAAGCAGACTTAAGGACATGGGCTTGGTAGATATTAGGAAGTTAAAGTTGGTTTACCTACCTACCTACTGAAAGAGCGATTTAACTCTAATCTCTCTGCACTCAGTTCAGAAGTAAAAATATCTAAGTCTGCATTATTACAACACCCAGCAACCTCTCTCCTTAAGAACTTGGGCAGGAAAAAAGCCCCTGTGGTTGGGAAAACCGGGAGCTCTAATGGGACAGAACCATCGCTCCCTGGACGGTGGGGCCCACAGTGAGGGGCTGTGCCCAGGCCCTTGCACTTGAACCCCCCAGGCCGGCTGGCAGGGTTTCCGTTTGCACAGGGGGGTGGCAGCCTCGCTGGGTCCACCGCTAGTACACGGTGGGGCTGAGAGGCAAACCAGAGAGTCTGAGTCCAGAGCCTTCACCTCAGGGCTAACGTGCCTCATAAGGAAATCCACCTTTTCGACAACAGTCGGAATCTGCTGGGTGACGACCCTGGCAAGTTACACCAGGACACTCGTCTACTGAGTGCGTGTTCCCAGACCTGCGTCTTGGCGTCACAAGTAACACAGCCACTACCGCTGATCCTCTGTCATGATAAAAGCATCCACTCACCCACTCAGAGGTCCTGCAGGAGCCTCCGTTCCCTCAGCCCACCAGCAGATCCCATCGGCACACGCTTTAACTCACACCCACAACTCGGTCACTTCTCAGTATCCCCACGGCCTCCCAGCTTATCCCGGCAGGCAAGCTCCAGTCCTCAGTGATTCCAGGCCTGTTTCCCCTTGGGTCCTGTCCCTACGTCCCTGCATGCTGGCCAACCGCCCCCCTCCTGGTGTGTGTGGGCATGCCCAGGGGCTCCTCCTGCCACCAAGGCTCCACCCAACACCCAGGAGCCGCTCCCTCAGGCCCTGGTCTCCACTGAGGCCACCAGCGTTCCCGTGAAGCCGACGGAGCAATGTCCTGCCTCAGCCGTGTTACTGTCTGCTTGCTCCGCAGCCCCGTCCCCACTCCTCCCGCCTCTCTGTGTCCTCTGCCTCTGACTGTGAGACCCAGGAGAGCAGCAGTTTTGTCTCTGTTGGTTACGGCTGTGTCTGCAGCATAGAGAAGGGGCCCATCGCACTCTGGCACTCCATAAACGTGGGGTCAAAGCACGAACACACGTCCATGCCAGGCCTGCGAGTAGTTACCCACCTATCAGGCGTTGTAACTGGAAGGACCCGAATAAGACGCTCATTTCTGAGGGACGACCGTGAGGTCCACGTCTAAATCCCTCACCGCGCCACTTCCCAGAAAGCCCCACCACAACTCTACCTGCCCGGGCTACAGGAAAGGCTGATTACAGAGCATACCTAACAACCAGTGAGCAACAGGTTACGAATGAACCCTCTGGAAAGTCTCTCACTGGCCCTGGGAATGGAACAACCCTAGCAAGAGAGGCGCCAACTGCGAAGCTATTGCCCCCTAGCCACCCCAGGGCGACGAGAGCCACCCTCCTGGCCGAGCACGTGGGGCGCGAGCACGCAGGCCGTACGTTGGGCGGGAGGCTGAGGCGCTCCCCATTGGGCAGCGTCAGCAGCTTGTTGTCGTCCAGCACCGAGTTCAAGTTCTCCACCCACTCAGGGTCCACGTCACCGTCGAAGACGATCCACTGGCGCTTCTGCAGCTCGCCTCTCACGTTGTCTATGATCCTGGAGCAGAGGGTTAAGTCAGTGGTGGCTCAGACAGAAACGCCCAGCTTGCAACCATTTCTGAAGTATGCCCAGACTGGAAGAGTAATGCAGTTTCCACAAGGCCAGGCGGCCAGGCCCAGGTTCTCTGGAGGCGCCAACCCCATCCCACGCGCACTCACTTTCTCAGAACGTGTGTGAAGAGCCCGTCGGTCCACTCCCGGGTGTTGGGGTCCAGGGTTCCGTACAGGTGGTCTTTGCTGATGGCTTTGGGGTCGATGATGTGGGCCACGCCCTCCACACCCTCGAGCCTCTCCAGAGCCTTCAGAAGGACCCGCCAGGCCATGCTCTTCCCACTGCCCGAGGGCCCCACCATCATCAGGCCGTGGTTGATCTGGGTGATCTGATAGAGCTGGAGGACCTGGGGGCAAACCCGGCGGCGGCGTCAGCGCTCGCGAGAAGGCTCGCCAAGGCTCCTTCCTGCCTCTCGCTGTGCCTGGCGAGAGACATGTGCTGGGAGCCCTCCAGGCATGCCTGCGATTCCTAACCAGAGTCCTCGAGCCAGCCACTGCCACAGTGGGTAGAGAAGGGTCTAACTGCAGTGAGGCGCGGTCTGAGGAGTCAGAGAGGCTGCAGCCAGTGGAGTGGGAGCTGCCCAGCAAGCTGCCTTGGGAGAGGAGGCAGGAGGACGGAGAGCAGCTGACGGAGCCCCCGTCTAACCCAGAGCAAGGCTCAGGGTCACAGGCACAACCTGTGGCATCACGTGATCCTTTTTCCAGGTGCCTCTCACCGAGGAGATGAGGGGAGAGCCAGTGCGGAGAGACTGTGAACTGTGCCAAGGCGCACGCTTACACTGCTGATCGTGATGCTGGAAAGACCTTCACTGTCAAAGACACTTTCCCCCAGTGTCTGCCATACCCCTTTAGCTGGCATTTTCAGAGAGCAAACTACACCATGTGAGTGAACATTTCAGGTAAGTTTTGCTATCACTGCACTTAAGAGAATAACCCTATCGTGAGTCTTGGGGCAAATCTTCACACACCAGATGGCATGCCTGCTGGACACCCTATCAGATGCGCTCCTGCCGTTGTCAGTCTCGGCCCCTAGGGGGCTTGGCGAGGCTCCAGCCAGCCCCACGGCCCCTGGGGAGGCGGGGGTCTGTGAGGCTCCAGCCAGCCCTGCAGCCCCTGGGGAGGCGGGGGTTCTGTGAGGCTCCAGCCAGCCCCTNTGCCGTTGTCAGTCTCGGCCCCTAGGGGGCTTGGCGAGGCTCCAGCCAGCCCCACGGCCCCTGGGGAGGCGGGGGTCTGTGAGGCTCCAGCCAGCCCTGCAGCCCCTGGGGAGGCGGGGGTTCTGTGAGGCTCCAGCCAGCCCCTCGGCCCCTAGAGGGCTCAGAGGGGCTCCAGCCAGCCCCTCAGCCCCTGGGGAGGCAGGGGTTTGGTGAGGTTCCAGCCAGCCCCACGGCCCCTGGAGGGCTCGGTGAGGCTCCGGCCAGCCCCACGGCCCCAGAGGGCTTGGTGAGGCTCCGGCCAGCCCCACGGCCCCTGGGGAGGCGGGGGTCCGTGAGGCTCCAGCCAGCCCTGCAGCCCCTGGGGAGGGTGTCTGTGAGGCTCCGGCCAGCCCCACGGCCCCTGGGGTGGCGGGGGGTCTGTCGGGCTCCAGCCACCCCCGCAGCCCCGCTCACCTTCTCGACCCACATCCCGCCGACCTCCTCTCCGTCCCCGTAGGTCAGGTACATCTCCCGACACACCTTCTTGAGCTCCTCCCGCAGCGCTGCCATCTCACCCCGGTGGTACTGGACGCCGGGGAAGACGTCCGACAGCAGGCTGGAGAGCAGCGGGATGTCCTCGGCCACCAGCTTCGGCACCATCGTCTCGCAGACGCTCTGGATCAGGATCTGCGNCCCCGGCCAGCCCCACGGCCCCTGGGGAGGTAGGGGTCCGTGAGGCTCCAGCCAGCCCTGCAGCCCCTGGGGAGGGTGTCTGTGAGGCCCCGGCCAGCCCCACGGCCCCTGGGGAGGCGGGGGGTCTGTCGGGCTCCAGCCACCCCCGCAGCCCCGCTCACCTTCTCGACCCACATCCCGCCGACCTCCTCTCCGTCCCCGTAGGTCAGGTACATCTCCCGACACACCTTCTTGAGCTCCTCCCGCAGCGCTGCCATCTCACCCCGGTGGTACTGGACGCCGGGGAAGACGTCCGACAGCAGGCTGGAGAGCAGCGGGATGTCCTCGGCCACCAGCTTCGGCACCATCGTCTCGCAGACGCTCTGGATCAGGATCTGCG
>SJYA01004157.1:0-37092 GCA_006410615.1 Neotragus moschatus
ATTGTTTGCATTATTTTTTAGATCACACATATACGTGATACCAGTATATTTTTCTTTCCATTTCTGCCTTACTTCACTTACTATGAAAATCTCTAGGTCCATCCAAGTTGCTGCAAATGGCCATATTTTGTTCTTTTTAGTGGCTGAGGACTATTCCACTGGACATATATACCACACTTATCTATTCATCCATGAAGGACATTTCCGTTGCTTCCATGTCTTTATGGCCACTTCTTGAACCCCAATAGTAAGATGCCTTCTGTGACAACATGCAACCCAATTTTGGAAACGCTGAAGCCGAGAAAGAATGTGCATGTAGACAAACTGCCCATCCAGCTAGTTTTAGGAGAAATTCTACTGTTCAGAGTACTTAAGAGACTTGGGACCCGTGCGAGCCCTCCTGATGCCCCTCTAACGCCCCACACCTGAAAGTACTCAAGAGATCTGATGAAACACGAGGGAATCTAAGCGTCAGCTTTTGCATACGAGCAGATGGAGGCTTAACTTACCTAAAGTACCTGCAAATCAGAAAGAATTGTATCTTTGTTGCCCAGTTCTCGATTAAGCAAGGGAATTTTTTTTCAATTTGGAGCTTCCATAGATGGTGCTAATAAAATTTTTGATTATTTTCCACGGNGCTTTTGCATACGAGCAGATGGAGGCTTAACTTACCTAAAGTACCTGCAAATCAGAAAGAATTGTATCTTTGTTGCCCAGTTCTCGATTAAGCAAGGGAATTTTTTTTCAATTTGGAGCTTCCATAGATGGTGCTAATAAAATTTTTGATTATTTTCCACGGGGACTATGAAGGCTGCCCCTGTTTTAATTTTATACAGGGACCTCTGACCTCTGTCTCGGGGCACCGAGCCAGGATAGGCCTGAGACTGCAGAGGACTTCTGTCACCACGAGAGGGCGCTCCGACACAACAGGCGCGGACACAGCCAGGCTTGCGCCGTGAGGAAGGGAAATGAACCAGGTGCTTCCTGTAATTTTTTTTAATTGAAGTATAGTGGATTTACAGGGCTATGGTAGAGAATCCGCCTGCAATGTGGGAGACCTGGGTTCGATCTCTGGGTTGGGAAGATGCCCTGGAGGAGGGAAAGGCTACCCATTCCAATATTCTGGCCTGGAGAATTCCAAGGACTGTACAGTCAGTCCATGGGGTTGCAAAGAGTTGGACACGACTGAGCGACTGAGTTGATTTACATTATGTTAGTTTCTGGTATTCAGCAAAATGATTCAAATACAAATATATCTATTCCTTTTTTCTGTTCTTTTTTCATTATAGGTTACTGTTATGCTATATAGTAAATCCCTATTTATTTTATAGATGACCTCTATGTTAATCCCAAACAATGATTTTCTCCCTTCATTGTTTCCCTCTAGGTAACCATATGTTGTTTTCTGTGTTTGTGACTCTGTTTTGTGACATCAATATAATATTTATCTTTCCATTTCTGCCTTACTTCGCTTTCTATGAGCAAAAATCTCGAGGTCCAACCATGTTGCTACAGATGACAGTCGTTCTTTTTAGTGGCTGAGGACTATTCCGCTGGACATATACACCACACTTACCTATTCACCCGTGAAGGGCATTTCCGTTGCTTCCATGTCTTTATGGCCACTTCTTGAACCCCAATAGTAAGCTGCCTTCTGTAACAACACGTAAGCCAATTTTGGAAACGCTAAAGTTGAGAAAGAACGTGCATGTAGACAAACTGCCCATCCAGCTAGTTTTAGGATAAATTCTACTGTTCAAAGTGAGTACTTAAGAGTCTTGGGACCTGTGCTGGCCCTCCTGATACCCCTCTATAGCCCCACACCTGAAAGTACTCAAAAGAGTTGATGAAACACGAGGGAATCTTTTGCATATGACCAGTTGAGGGTTAAGTTACCTAAAGTACCTGCAAGTCCGAAAGAATTGTATCATCATTGCCTAGCAGCTGATTGAGACAAGAGAAATTTTTTTCAGTTTGGATCTTCCATGGATGGTGGTAATCATAGTTTCAGTGATTTTCCAAGGGGACTATGAAGATTGCCTCTGTAAAATTTTAATTTTATAGGGGGACCTGTCTCCAGGCGCCAAGCCAGGACTCATGGAAAACGGCAGAGGATTGTTAGACCACCAGAGGGCGCTCCGGCACCGCAGGAGCGAGGAAAGCCAGTCTTGCTGCAGAGGTGGAACCGATCGAGTGTTGCCTGTAATCAGACGGTGAAGCGCCGGCCTGCAACGCGGGAGGCCCGGGTTCAGTCCCCGGGTTGGGGAGCTCTCTTGGAGAAGGAAATGGCAACTCATTGCAGTACTCTTGCCTGGAGAATCCCATGGACGAAGCGCCTGGTAGGCTACAGTCCATGGGGTCGCAAAGAGTCGGACACGACTGAGCGACTTCACTTTTCACTTTCTGAGTCAAGTTGAGTGAGAGCAAATAAGAAACAATCTCAACCGACAGGGGCTTTTNCATTGCAGTACTCTTGCCTGGAGAATCCCATGGACGAAGCGCCTGGTAGGCTACAGTCCATGGGGTCGCAAAGAGTCGGACACGACTGAGCGACTTCACTTTTCACTTTCTGAGTCAAGTTGAGTGAGAGCAAATAAGAAACAATCTCAACCGACAGGGGCTTTTCCCCGCCAGGCAGCAGAGCAGGAAAGTTCGGATATCTTAGTGACACATTGAGAAACACAAGTGTAAGGATTGCATTGTTCTCTTAGCAGAAGGAAAAAGAAAAAAAAAACAAAAACCGTCTGAATTGCGAAAATCCAGCCATTACCAGTTAGAGGGTAAAGCAAGTTCGCAAGGTCGGGGGTCAGTTTGGAAATTAAGATGGTCACGTGTCTAAGATCCTCCGCGGGGGTTCCACACCTATTAGCCAGCTTTTGGTGTAGCGTTTTCAATGCTGATGAATACAGTGTGTAAATTAAAGGCAAGGCAAGCAAACAGCGTCTTAGTTTAACAGAAACACCAGCTAGAAAGGGTCCCTTCTTTTCACGGCCGCATCAAATAGCTCACTGTGCTACCTGGAGCTCACCACCCCGGTGTGTGAGCCAGGGGCACGGCTTCCTCAGGCAATCCCGATGGGAGTCAGTCAGGAAGAAAAGTCAGAGCTTTGCATCCGCTAGGAGACAAAATCGGAGAAGGCAGTGGCACCCCACTCCAGTGCTCTTGCCTGGAGAATCCCATGGATGGTGGAGCCTGCTAGGCTGCAGTCCATGGGGTCGCTAAGAGTCAGACACGACTGAGCGACTTCACTTCCACTTTCGCTTTCATGCATTGGAGAAGGAAATGGCAACTCACTCCAGTGTTCTTGCCTGGAGAATCCCAGGGACGGGGGAGCCTGGCGGGCTGCCGTCTATGGGGTCTCACGGAGTCGGACACGACTGAAGTGACTTAGCAGCAGCAGCAGCAGCAGGAGACAAAATGGATTGTGGCAGTGTTGCCACCAACCTGGCCACGGCGTTCTCTTCTATCCCAGCTCACCGTGTTACCGCCGGTGCCTGAAAGAGTGCCTTAAAAACTGAGGCTAGCTTTAGCACATCTGCAAATGCGTGTGCGGAGTCACTTAAAACTGAAATCCTTTCACCTGTCGGCTCTACGGTGTGTTGGTGTCCGGTCGCTCAGTCGCGTCTGACTCTCTGCAACCACACGGACGGCAGCACGCGAGGCCTCCCTGTCCATCACCAACTCCCGGAGCTTGCTCAAACTCATGTCCATGGAGTTGGTGACGCCATCCAACCATCTCATCCTCTGCCGTCCCCTTCTCCTCCCACCTTCAATCTTTCCCAGCATCAGGGTCTTTTCCAATGACAGCTCTTCGCATCAGGGGGCCAAAGTATTAGAACTCCATGGTACTTGGAACAATCTCAAGGCAGGTGAGCCAGATCTNTCTCATCCTCTGCCGTCCCCTTCTCCTCCCACCTTCAATCTTTCCCAGCATCAGGGTCTTTTCCAATGACAGCTCTTCGCATCAGGGGGCCAAAGTATTAGAACTCCATGGTACTTGGAACAATCTCAAGGCAGGTGAGCCAGATCTCATTAGATTTTCACCAAATGGAAAATGTGTTTCTGTGGTATATAGCAATGAAGAGAGTGGGCATTCTTGTCTCCTCCTCGATTTAAATTTAGACTCTAGTGTTGTTTGTATTACAGCCTCTGATATTTGCTCAGTGGGATCCTGAATCGGGGGTTACCTATCAGTCGTTTAAAGAACTATCACTTCCTACTTGGTTATGTGTTAAAATGAATAAATATTAACTTGTGTCAAGCATATCTGGGAATGATCATGTGATTTTTTTTTTTTCTTAGCTCTGTTAAGATGACAAGTTTCATTCACGGTTTCCTCATTTTGGCCATCTTTGCATTCCTAGGATAAGCCCCAGTTGGTCAAGATCTTTCTTTTTTTTTTTTTTTAACTTTTGGCTGCTCCACGTGGCATGTGAGGTCTTAGTTCCTCAGCCAAGGATCAAACCCGCAGATTTTTGGCCACTCCATGAGGCGTATGACGTTTTTATAATACACTGATAAATATACAATTTTTATGCACTCCCTCCTGAAACACAGTACTGTGGTAAAAAAAAAAAAAAATGTGATGCTAATCTGATTTCCTTTCCCTTCTAAATTAACTCAATCTGTTGCTCGGATGTGCAAATAATTATTTTCCCCTAAAAACACAAATGAGTAGTTTTCCTAGACTGTGTGTTACTGACGAGTCTTCCTGGCCAATTTCCTACTTACGTACTTGGCTCTTCAATTCCAAATTCTTTCTTTCAGGAAAGCTGGTTAGATGATGGTTTGTCTTACTTGTTCTGTTCTGTTGTTTGGGTTTTCTTCTTCAGCTGTTTCTGTTGCGGTATTCTGGGTCTTCTCTGTGTCTCACTCATCCCTATAACTTTTCATCTCCATTCAAGCCAGATTTTTTTTCTTCTTTCCATCATCAGTTTCCCTTGCTCTGTTTTCTGTGAGTCTGTTCATTCTTACAGCTTAGCTGGCATTTTGTAAATGCCTTTTTTGTAAGTTTCTAATCCTTTTTTGACCCTTGTCAGCTCTTTACATGTCACCTTTTCCCTCATTCATCTCTTTTCTGAGATTTCCTAACTTTAGATGTTGGTTGGTTGGTTTGTCTTTTTTTGGCTGTATGCAGCCTGAGGGATCTTAGTTCCCCAAACCAGGGATCAAACCTGCGGCCCTGCATCGCAACTGCAGAGTCCTAGCCCCTGGACCGCCAGAGAAGTCTGTTTGTTGTTTGTTCATAGCATCTTTTGTTTTATTCCTGTGATTTAGAATAAGAAATAAATGTTTGGTTGAGCCCATCTGGTTGTATTCTAGGGTTCCCTGGGATTCATTTACTTTTACGAAGAGTATTGTCTGTAGGTATTTTTCATTGCTGTATTTGCTGGGTGGACTCTTTTGTGGGAAGAGTGAGGGTGTTTAGTTTGTGTTTAGTTTTAAATAAAGGAATTAAGGAAATTCTAAAAGAAGTCATCCTTTTAATTTTTTTAAACTATCAAAATATGGTTCATTTATAATATTGTATGAATTTTTGCTGTACAACAAAGTGGTTGGGTTATACACTCTTTTTCATATTATTGTCCATTATAGTTTATCACAGGATATTGAATGTGGTCCCCTGCGCTGTACAGTAAAACCTTACTGTTCATCCATTCTCTACATAATAGCATACATTTCCTCATCCTAAACTCCCAATCCGTCCCACCCCTTGGCAACCACCAAGTCTGCCCTCCGTGTCCGTGAGCGTGTTTACGTTTCATAAATAAGTTCATTTGTGCCATGGTTTAGATTCCACATATACGTGATATCATATTTGTCTTTGTCTGACTTACTTCATTGAGTCTTATCTCTAAGGGGACTTCCCTGGTAAGACTCTCACCCCCAGTGCAGGGGGGACCAGGTTCAATCCCTGGTCAGGGACCCAGATCCCCGGAGCAGCCATGACTATATTAAAAAAATGAATATTTTTAAAAGAATAACCTCTAAGTCCATCCACGTTGCTGCAAGTGTCATTTTTAAAAAGTCACTCCTACCTCTCTCTAAATGTATTCATTATTCCTCGAAAATGTATTCATGATTTCCATTCATCCGTTCAGCTGTTTATTCATCAAATGCCCATGCACCTACCACACGCACAGACATTCGTATAGACACATCCGATTCGATCAACGGGCGTTCACATAGACACGCATGACTTGATCGACAAGTCTCCATCAGATGCTAACAAGACCGAGCAAGGAGCTTGGGACATATAGCAGATGCTGCCTGTACATCGCAGAGCGAAACAGTTACTCATGTTTTCTCATCAAATCAAAGGCCCGGGAAGAGAAGTATAAACAGTTGGCATGTAGTTCTGCTCTTTCTAGAGCTTTTCGCACAGTGCATTTTGAACATCTGGGTGTTGAGTCAGCCGGTTATATCAGACTATATGGCTCCCTCCGAAGTCCATCCCATTCGTATCCACCCCCGTCTTCCATTGCAAGGTCTGGAACAAGAAAATCTACTGAGCCAGGAAACCGTTTAATTAGTCCACTGTTAACTGGGGGAAATAAGGCTTTGCCTTTTGCTCCGAACCACGGTTTCTCGGCTTCCCAGCTGGCTCAGTGGTGACAAATCCGCCTGCCAAGGCAGGAGACATGGGTTCGATCCCTGGATTGGAAAGATCCCCTGGAGGAGGAAGTGGCAACCCACTCCAGCATTCTGGCCTGGAGGATCCCATGGACGGAGAACCCTGGTGGGCTACAGTCCACGGGGTCGCAAAGAGTCGGACACGACTGAGAGACTAAACAACAAAATCTCCTCAGGCCGCCTCACCTGCTCCCTCCCACGGAAACCACAGTGAGGACTCTCCCCCTCAGCTCGTCCACACTCCTCCCTGCCTCCTGGCTGAGCTGGTGCTGCCCTGGGGCGTGGGGGGCTCCCTCCTCTTGGGATCTGAGAATGTAACCCTGCTGTTTTCCCTGCTGGCATTTCTGACACCAAACAGGTGTTGTTTTTCTCCCGCACCAACAACCAGTCCTCAGATCCTCCAGACCCCTAAAGAGTGCCCCAGCCACCCATGGTCTTACCATCATTGACATACAGAATGTCTGTATGGAGACCCCAGGAGACTCCAGGGTCTTCTGAGCTGTCTTGGATGAAGACCAAATATTGAAACAAATGATGCACTTCTCACTTCTGTCACTCAGGAGATGACAAGGGTTTCAGAAACTCTGTGTCAAGAACTGGGGACAAAGATCAAATACTTATTTCTTACTGTCTAATAAACGTACTATAATAATAAACTATGTTCTCAATGCCGGTGGTCCCCTGGTGGCTTCACCTTACCTGGATAATAGCAAAGCCTGTATTTTAAAACAAGGAGCAAGGACTTCCCTGGTGGAGCAGTGGATAGGAAGCCCCCTGCCAACGCAGGGGACACAGGCTGGATTCCTGGTCCGGGAAGATCCCACATGCCGCAGAGGAACTAAACCCGAGCACCACAGCGAGTGAGCCCACACGCCTAGAGCCCGTGCTCCGCGCAAGAGAAGCACCAGTGAGAAGCCCGCAAATCGCAAAGAAGCGCAGCCCCGCTTGCTGCAACTGGAGAAAGCCCAGGCGAAGCAGCAAAGACTCAGCACAGCCAAAAATAAATTAATTGAAGGAAGTTGCTAAGAGAGCACATATTTAAAAGAAAGGGAGGGGGTACAAAATTATCCTCAGTTGAAAAACCATTGTTCTAAATTTGCCTGTCAAAGTCATTTACTTATTTTAAACACAGAATAACTCTGCAAGGAAGAACATTATATATGTTCCAAATTCTAAAATAATCTATGCAGTCTTCCATCCTGATACCTGTTAGAGTCATTTATTTATTTTATGCACAAGGTAACTTAGCAGGGAGGTGTGACTTTATATTTGTTCCAAATTCTAAGATAATCTATGCAGTGTTCTATACCAGTTAAGATACTTACAACTACATCAGCAGGGTTACATAACAATCAGTGGTTCGTTATCGCAAGCTTGTTTAGCAAACTTTTCTCCGTTTCAAAAACGTGGTTCGCAGCTTTCCATCAGCAGAATTTTTCACCACAAACATACTCACATAGCTGCCTGTTACTAACAGTCGTCATTTCAAGTTTATAAACCTCAGAACTATTTAAAATAACTTAAAGATGTTGTAAAAGTGTTATCTTTTGTGATGGCGGTTTATGGAGGAAACGTGTTTGGACTCTAATTTTAATTAGACACTGAGTGTGTAAATATTTGCTGCCTTTTTTTCTTTGCTATCAACGCAAATGACTCTCCCAGTGCTCACGTGGGTCAGCCGTTTCTGTACTTGGAAACTGTCTGCCAAGTGGGGAAAGAATCTGAAAAACAGTGGACGTGTTACTCTGGGCGTGGCCATGAAGGAGTTTCCAGGGGAGATGAACATTTGAACCAGTAGCCTGAGAAAAGCAGATTGCCCTCTGTAGGGTGGGCCTCATCCAATCAGATGAGGGCCTGACTAGACCGAGGCTAAGTAAGAAAGAATTCCTTCTGCCCGACTGCCTTTGAGCCAGGACATTGGTGTTTTTTCCTGTCTCTGGACTCAGATTAAAATATTGGCTGTTCCTTGGTCTTGAGCCTGCCAGCCTTTGAACAGCCTCTGGGGGCTTCCCTGGGGGCTCAGATGATCGAGAATCTGGCTGCAGTGAAAGAGACCCAGGTTCAGTCGCTGGGTTGGGAAGACCCCCTGGAGAAGGGAGCAGCTACTCACGCCAGCGTTCTTGCCTGGGAAAACCCATGGACTGGCGGGATACTGTCCATGGGGTTGCAGAAGAGTCTGACGCGACTGAGTGACTAGCACTTTGCCTTCACAGCGTCAGCCCCCGAAGGTCTCCAGCTTGCTGAAGGCAGATCTAGGGACTCACCGTTCTCCATAACTGCGTGAGTCAACTCCTCACAATGAAAGCACTCTCGACTCAGATACAGACAGACACACAAATAACCCTGCTCATGGGGCTTCCCTGGGGCTCAGTGGTAAAGAACCTGTCTGCAGTGCAGGAGAGGTGGGTTTGATCCCCGGATTGGGAAGATCCCAGCAGAGAAGAAAATGGCAACCCACTCCGATATTCTTGCCTGGGAAATCCCAAGGGTAGAGGAGCCTGGAGGGCTACAGGCTACGGGATCTCAACAGAGTGGACACAACTGAGCAACTGAACAACAGCAGCAAACCGTGTTANGAGAAGAAAATGGCAACCCACTCCGATATTCTTGCCTGGGAAATCCCAAGGGTAGAGGAGCCTGGAGGGCTACAGGCTACGGGATCTCAACAGAGTGGACACAACTGAGCAACTGAACAACAGCAGCAAACCGTGTTATCATCATCCTAAGAGCTCTGTCCACTGGATGAGCAGCCTTTCGAGCGTAACGGCGCAAACTCCCAAACGAGTTCGTCTGCTTCCCAGAGCACCTCTAGGCCAGATACCCTGGATGTGTGTACTGGCTCTCCAGAAGATCCAGATGAGCCCGTCTGCCTTTAAAGTATGTATCTGCATGCCTCCATGACAACGGTTTAATAACCCTAAGAAGAACAGGGCCTTTCTTCTGATCTTTTTCCTGTGTTCCAGGCATTCTTCCAAACCTTTCAGAGGCTGAGTTCTGACCTCTGAACGGGAACTATGACCCTATCACTCCCAGTCTGGAATGTAGAGTGTCAGAGTCCATGCCCAGCGGGCAAACCTCTCCTTAGGGATCCATTTTTCAAGGGCATATTGAGCGGGCCCAGGATTTTATGATAGTATAAGTGAGTCCACCTGTTCCTGTTTCAGGGATGCTGACGAGAGATAAGAGACTCCTGGGTCAGAGGCAAAAAGACATATCGCTCACACCACAGCAGGCAGCTGGCACACCATGTTCACGTCCATTCTTCTTGTCCTCAAATCCCACCTGGGTGACACAGAGGGGCCCATCTGGATTCCACACACGCAGTCATTTGTGCCACAGCTGAAGGACCCTGAGCTCATGGGACTCCACCTCTGTTCAAGCAACCCTGCTCTTTGTTTGAGAAAGAGACATTCCTTCATCCTCTGAGGTTGCTTGCGGCAAATGCCAGCCTAAGAAACGGCCAGGAGACGGGAGGCAAGTCCTTGGATTCCTGACATACCCAAAGGCAACACGCGGGGATGTTCAGGTTCACAACGGATTGCTCTTGGGAGAGCAGTGGAACAACACTGTCGTGTGTGTGTGTGTGTGTGTGTGTGTGTGTGTGTGTACGTGTGCACTCAGTTGTATTGTTGCAGAAACCAAACACCACACTCGGAGAGTTGGAGAACTCAGGTTTATTATACCGGCAGGCCCACAGGAGTTAACACTCCAAGCTCTGAGCCCTGAACAAAGGGATTACAGAGTTTTTATAGACAAGACTGTAGTGGGCAACACTAGCTGTTAGGAGGCTGGTTTAAACGAAGGGGTTTCGTGTGAGGGAGCAGCAGTCAAGATAGGGAGGGGGATGTCTGGCCTGGACAGGCGTGATTAGGCAGGTTTTCAGGGGCCGGGTGATTGCAAAGAGCAGGATAAACTCCAGTTCCTACACTTTTTGAGGCTCCGTAGCCTACATGACCTAGACTTTGCCAAGGGCGAGCTGAGTTAAACAGAGGCAGAAGGAGAAGGAGGCAATGTAAAATTTTAACTTTTCCGTGTCTGACTCTGCAGCCCCATGGACTCTAGTCCACCAGGCTCCTCTGTTCTTGGGATTCTCCAGGCAAAAGTACTGGCATGGGCTGTCATTTCCTCCTCCAGGGGATCCTCCCGACCCAGGGGTTGAGGCCTTGTCTCCTGCATTGNTGTAAAATTTTAACTTTTCCGTGTCTGACTCTGCAGCCCCATGGACTCTAGTCCACCAGGCTCCTCTGTTCTTGGGATTCTCCAGGCAAAAGTACTGGCATGGGCTGTCATTTCCTCCTCCAGGGGATCCTCCCGACCCAGGGGTTGAGGCCTTGTCTCCTGCATTGGCAGGCGGGCTCCTTATGAGTGTGCCACCTGAGAAGATTGTTTTATCTTTCCTTGTTGCATCACGTCTTTGCTGATTCTCCCAGGCGCTCGTTTTCTTTGTGATTTTATGTGCAGAGCCCGTCACAAGGCACAACAGCCTCTATAAACATGGGGGGGAGTAAAAGAATGTCCTGTCAGCTCTCTGGCCCCTGCAACCATCCAACGGCATCTTTCCCCAAGACCCCAAAGCCTTTCCCCCACATCTGCTTTGACTCCTCACCTGGCTTCCAGGCTTCAGCATCACCGTCTTTTCTCCACCCAGAAAGACGCACAGAGATCTGATTATTTCATTTCCAGTTTTAGAAGCATCTAATCGCTTCCCCTTCCTCTCTGAACAAAAGCCAGAGTCTTCATCATGTTCTAAAAAGTTCTCAGGTCATCTGGCTCCTGCCAGCCCGGGAGGCTTCATTTCCTGCATCCTGGTCCATTGTCCCTCCAAATCCATGACCCTAGCTTTGGGGCTGTTTTTCATATACTTAGGTCACCTGCCTTTTAATTTGGGTTGTGGTTGTGTTTAGTCACTCAGTCAGGTCCAGCTCTTTGCAACCCGGTGGACTGTAGCCCACCAGGCTCCTCTGTCCATGGGATTCCCCAGGCAGGAGTACTGGAGGGCACTGCCATGTCCTCCTCCGNTCACCTGGCTTCCAGGCTTCAGCATCACCGTCTTTTCTCCACCCAGAAAGACGCACAGAGATCTGATTATTTCATTTCCAGTTTTAGAAGCATCTAATCGCTTCCCCTTCCTCTCTGAACAAAAGCCAGAGTCTTCATCATGTTCTAAAAAGTTCTCAGGTCATCTGGCTCCTGCCAGCCCGGGAGGCTTCATTTCCTGCATCCTGGTCCATTGTCCCTCCAAATCCATGACCCTAGCTTTGGGGCTGTTTTTCATATACTTAGGTCACCTGCCTTTTAATTTGGGTTGTGGTTGTGTTTAGTCACTCAGTCAGGTCCAGCTCTTTGCAACCCGGTGGACTGTAGCCCACCAGGCTCCTCTGTCCATGGGATTCCCCAGGCAGGAGTACTGGAGGGCACTGCCATGTCCTCCTCCGGGGGATCTTCCCCACCCAGGGGTTGAACCCGCATCTCCTGCGTCTCCTGCATTGGCGGGCAGGCTCTTTACCGCTGAACCACCATGGACGCCCTCTTGTGTAGGGTCCTCATGCTGATTCTCCCGTGTTTTGAGTGTCCAGATGGGCTTAGGATCTGTAGGGGGGCTGGCTCCTCCTCCTCCAGGTCTCAGCTCAGATTCCCTGTCTCAGACGGGGCTGGTGCCCAACCTGGTCAGTCTAAAGAGAGGCTTCCCCCAGCTCCCCAGACCCTCATGCATCCTTACATTTATTGAACTTTTCATACTTGAGAGCATTTTATTCATGTCTTCGCTTACGTATTGTCTGTCTGTCTCCTTGGAATGCAGCCCTTGATGGACTGTGTCTTTTTTTTTTTTTTGTCCTTCTTGTTCTATTGAGATATAAGTAACACACAGCACTGTGTAAGTTCAAGGTGAACAGTATCATGATTTGACTTTCACTCGCCGTGAAGTGATTATCGCAATAAGCTTAGTGAACCTCCACCGTCTCCCATAAATGCAAAATTAAAGAAATAGAAAATAATTTTTCCCCTTTAGTGAGAACTCTTAAGATTTACTCTCTTAATAACTTTCTTTTTATTTATTTATTTACTTTTTTGGGTTGTGATGGGTCTTAGACATTGCCATTTATATGTTCTCTCTTTATTTGAAAGTGAAAGTCGCTCAGTTGTGTCCCACAGACTATACAGTTCATGGAATTCTCCAGGCCAGAATACTGGAGTTGGTAGCGATTCCTTTCTCCAGGGGATCTTCCCAACCCAGGGATGGAACCCAGGTCTCCCGCATTGCAGGCCGATTCTTTACCAGCTGAGCCACCATCCCCTATAAATACAAAATGAAAGAAATAGAAACTATTATCTTTTCCCTTTAGTGAGGACCCTTGGGGTTGACTCTTGACAACTTTTTTTTTTTTTTCCTTCGGCTGTGATGGGTCTTAGTTCGGGCACTCGACGTCTCCATTGTGCCAGGTGGGATCTCTCCTTGCGATGCACGAACTCTCTAGTTGGGGCTCGCAGGCCCAATAATTGCAGTGCCGGGGCCCAGCTGCTCTACGGTGCTTGGGGTCTTAGTTCTCCGACCAGGGATCAAACCCCAGTCCCTTGCATTGGAACGTAAAGTTGTAACCCCTGGACCATCAAGGAAGTGCCTCCTAACAGCTGACACATATAATATAGAGCAGGGTTGATTATATCTGTCATGTTGTATGTGACACCCTACTACTTACTTGCTGCTGCTGCTGCTGCTGCTAAGTCACTTCAGTCGTGTCCGACTCTGTGCGATCCCATAGACGGCAGCCCACCAGGCTCCCCTGTCCCTGGGATTCTCCAGGCAAGAACACTACTTACTTAGGAAGGGAAATTTGTGCCTTTGGAGGCTCCTCGCCCCACCCCCACCTCTGGTGACCACAAACCTGATCGCTTTTCCTCTGAATTTGTTTTTGAAGTATAACTGACCTACAACACTGTGTGAGTTCCTGTTACTCAACATAGTGATTCAATATTTCTATATACTTCAAAATGATCACAGTCTAGTCACAATATGTTACCGTACAAAGATATCACATAGTTACAAACTGTATTCCCCACATCATACATTCCATAGCCATGATTCATTTCTTTCTGGCCAAGCCACACAGCATATGAGATCTTAGTTACCCAAACAAGGATCAAACCCTCGCCCCCTGCAGCGGAAGCTCAGAGTCTTAGCCACTGGACCACCATGTAATTCAAAGATTGCTGTTGTTCAGTTGCTAAGTCATGTCCAACTTTTGTGACTCCACGGACTACAGAACACCAGGCTTCCCTGTCCTTCAGGATCTCCCTGAGTTTGCTCAAACTCATGTCCATTGACTTCTCATCCTCTGTCGCCCCCTTCTTCTCCTGCCCTCAGTCTTTCCCAGCATCAGGGTCTTTTCCAGTGAGTCAGCTCTTTGCATCAGGTGGCCAAAGCATTAGAGTTTCAGCTTCAGCATCAGTCCTTCCAGTGAATATTCAAGGTTGATTTCCTTTAGGATGGACTGGTTGGATCTCCTTGCAGTCCAAGGGCCTCTCAAGAGTCTTCTCCAGCACCACAGTTTGAAAGCATCAGTTGTTCAGTGCTCAGCCTTTTTATGGTCCAACTCTCACATCCACACATGACGCCTGGAAAAACCGTAGCTTTGACTAGATGAACCTTCCATCGGCAAAGTGATATCGCTGCTCTTTAATGTGCTGTCTAGGTTGGTCGTAGCGTTTCTTCCAAGGAGCAAACGTCTTTTCATTTCATAGTTGCCGTCACTGTCTGCAGTGATTTTGGAGCCCAAGCAGATAAAATCTGCACGGGTTCCATTTTCCGCATCTATTTCCACTTTTTCTCCATCTATCCATGCCTCTTCATCGCCCCCATCTGCTTCTTTCCCCCGTAGCCCTTTTCCTCAGGCGACCACGTGATGGTTCTCTGTTATCTGTAACTCGGTTTCTTCGTTTGTATTTGTTCTTTCTTTTCAGATTCCACACATATGTGAAATTATACAGCATTTGTCTTTCTCTGACTTATTTCACTTAGTGCCACACTCCTGCGGTCCCTCCATGTTGCCACAGATGGCAGTATTTCATTCTTTTTTATGGCCGAGTGATATTCCGTGATATATAGGAGCGTGTCTGTCCCTGCTGTCTCCCCCGTACCTATGACCCTTATGCACAGTCAATAAACCGCTGCTGGAGGAAATAATTGTTACCATCTTTATCAGCGCTTGGTTGCCTCAGTCATGTCTGACTCTCTGCAACCCCATGGACTGTAGCCTGCCAGGCTTCTCTGTCCATGGGATTCTTCAGGCAAGAAGACTGGAGTGGGTTGCCATTTCCACCTCCAAGAGATATTCCCGGCCCAGGGATCAAACCCACATGCTCCTAGGTCTCTTGCATGGCAGGTGGGTTCTTTACTACTAAATGCATTTTTCCATCACTAGAGGGAGATCTCGGCATGCGAGAGCCCGCACAGGTCTCGGATTTGCATAGAAAACTTGGCAAGATCCTGTAAGTTTCTGTCCTGAAACTGCCTGCCCCAGACTCCCACCCGGGAACAGACTGAGAGGGACCCCAGGGTGAGAGCCCCTGCAGCCAGCACGGACTCTCACTCTCCAGTTCATCTGGGAAATGACACTTCCTTCTGGAAACCTCCAAGAATCCTCATTGCAGGAGAGGAACTGGGCCTGTTGGCAGCCCTGCAGCAGCTCCTGACCTGCCGGGGTGGATGCAGCCTGATTCAGATGCCAGATCCCAGCGAGAGATGCCAGAGGACCCAAGTCTGGAGATAAGGACCCTTGGCGTCAAGCTCTGGCCTTCCTTCCTGCTGCCTGTTTGTCAGGTCAGCGGTCACTGATGGATTGTTATCGCTAACTCTATCTTTGCAGCGAGGCTCCTGTTTCCTCCCCTGGGACAAGCTCCCTAAGTCTCCTTCCAGACTCCAGGTTATAGTGCGTCTGCCTTCATTCCCAGTCGTAAGGCTCCCTGCTGCGAGGTGTGCTCAGGCGCCCAGTCGTGTCAGATTCTCCGTGACCCCAGGGACCCCGGGCTCCTCTGTCCATGGGATGCTCCAGGCAACAGTACTGGAGTGGGTTGTCATTTCCTCCTCCAGGACATCTTCCCAACCCAGGGATCGAGCCTGCATTTCACATGGATCCTTTACCACTGAGCCACCAGGGGAAGCCCAAGGCTCCCTGCTAGCCAGATGAAATTATAAACCCACCTTCTGACTCGGTAATAATTTACATGGTAGACTGCAAAGGAAAAAGGACAAAACGGTGGCCATACCAGAAAAAAAGGTTGCAAATTGGTACCAACTTCTAGTTATAAACTAAGTCAGTTCTATAAAATATTATTACATCTGTGTAAAGAGGTATGGAGCTTCCCTGGTGGCTCAGTGGCACAGAACCCGCCTGCCAATGCAGGCGATTGCTGGTTTGAGCCCGGGTGGAAAAGACCCCTGGAAAAGGAAATGGCAGCCCACTCCAGTACTCTCGCCCAGGAAATCCCATGGACAGAGGAGCCTGGTGGGCTGCAGTCCATGGGGTCGCAAAGAGTCAGACTCAACTTGGAGACTAAACAGCAGCAAAAATGACCCATGGTAACCATAGTCAGTGATATCATCTTGTATACTTGAAAGTAGCCAACAGAATAGATCTTAAAAGTTCTCATCACAAGAAAGAAAGAAAGATCAAAACTGTAACGAGTTCACCGATAGTCCAACGATTAGCACTTGGCACTTTCACAGCCGTGGCCTGGGTTCAATCCTAGCTGCGGAGCTAAGATTCCCCCAAGGCACCCAATGTGGCCAAAAATAGATAATTTTTTAAATAAATTATTTTAAAATTGTGATGATATAGTGATCAATGTTGACTAGACTTAGTGATCATTTTGCAATATATACAAGTATGAAATCATTACATCATACACCTGAAACTAACATAATATAGTATGTCAATTATACATGAATTTTTAAAAAAAAGAAAAAAAACAGAGAGGGAATTCCCTGGTGGTCCAGTGGTTAGGCTTCCATGTTTTCATTCCCAAGGACCCAGGTTCAATCCCTGATCAGGGAACTAAGATCCCACAAGTCCCTCAGGGTGCCCCACCCCCTCACCAGGAAAAGAAAAAAGATTTCAACCACAGGGGTAGCCCCTGAGGGCATTATGCTAAGTGAGATGGATCAGACGGAGAAATACTGTAGACCATCACTCATATGTGGAATCTCAGAAGCTGGAAGTCGTGAAAACCAAGCAGAAGGGTGGCTCCCAGGGCAGAGACAAAAAACATCCCAAGAATATGAGAAGGAACGCCTTTGCAAAGGTCTCGTCTCTGCTGCTGCACCTAAATCCTCGGTCTCTCGTTCTTCCTTAGACGCCACCATGGGACAGGCTTCTTGGGCATGCTTCCAGTGTTTATGCAAAAACCCAGAAAGTAGGAACATCTACTCCTCTCTCCCAACCTTGCCTCAGACAAAGGATGGCACGGCTCCTAAGCCACCCTGCCTCTTGCGGCTTTATTGAACAATANCTCGTTCTTCCTTAGACGCCACCATGGGACAGGCTTCTTGGGCATGCTTCCAGTGTTTATGCAAAAACCCAGAAAGTAGGAACATCTACTCCTCTCTCCCAACCTTGCCTCAGACAAAGGATGGCACGGCTCCTAAGCCACCCTGCCTCTTGCGGCTTTATTGAACAATAGATCCTGGATGTTTTCCTAGGCTCGGGTCACACCTCCGTAAACAGACTCTCCTCCAGTTACCCACTGGAGCTGGCTGTCTCCTGATTCAAAGGGAGACTAGTGGGCCTCCCTAGTGGCTCAGCGGGAAAGAATCCACCCATCAGCACAGGAGACTCGGGTGCAGTCCCCCAGCCAGGAAGGTCCCACATGCCTCAGGGCAACTAGCCCATGCGCCACCACTACTAGGCCTGAGAGCCTAGTAGAGCCCAGGAGCCACAACCAGAGTCCACGGGCCGCGGTTACAGAAACCCTGGGTGCCCTAGAGCCTGTGTTCCCCTACAAGAGCAGCCATCGCAGTGAGAAGGCCAGGCCTCCTAACTAGAGGTTGGCCCCGCTAACCGCATCAAGAGAGAGCCAGGACGCAGCAACAAAGACCCAGCCCAGCCAAGTATAAGTAACTTTAAAAGGAATTTTTAAAGTGGCTGATTGGTACATTGGGACATCTGGAAGCCACACAACCTGGGTGGGCTACACACACCCTGGAAGCCAGACGCTTGGTGTTTTCTCGGGGATGATAAGGCCAAGAGGCTGTGCAGAGGGTCTGGATGTGAGAGGTCATTTTTAACTCACAGTTGCCACACCCGCTTTCCTGTCAGCACTAGTCTCAATCCCTCCACTCCCCTGAGGTCCTCCAGACGTGCCCAGGGTCCCCCTAAACAGATGCTCACATTTTCTTTTGGGAGAGACTCAGTTTCCAGCACCCACTTCACTGTCACGGGAACCTGGGGGTAAACTGCAATTCATGAACAGGTTCCAGAGAGAAAGTGGGTTCTTCTTGTATCACTTCCCATTTCTTCTTCAGAGACTCCTTTGTGCCACAGTTCAGTTCAGTCACTCAGTCGTGTCTGATTCTTTGTGACCCCAAGGACTGCAGCACACCAGGCTTCCCTGTCCCTCACCAACTCCTGGAATTTACCCAAACTCACGTCCATTGAGCTGGTGATGCTTCCAACCACTCATCCTCTGTCAGCCCCTTCTCCTGCCTTCAGTTTTTCCCAGTGAAAGGTTGTTGCTCAGCTGTGAAAGATAGCAGGATTCTTGGCCTCTAGGGGAGAGGAGTTCAACCCGGGGCCAGTGACGAGGCTTGATCACTCAGAGCTTTTGTGTGATAAAGATATATTAAAATAAAAGAGCTAAAGAAAGCTTCTGACATAGACATCAGAAAGGGGCAGAAAGAGTGCCCCCCTGCTAGTCTTTAGCCAGATGTTTCATGTCTGTTAGAAAGCTATTAATCAGATAAGAGAGACACCTCAAGCCTGAGGGAGTTTCACCACCCCCCCCCACAATATGCATTTTTGAGATAGGATGGAACGAGGTGTGTCATCCCCCAGCCATACAACAAGTGATACGAACACTGGTTTGTTGAGTTGTTATCAGCCCAAGGTTTGAGAAAAGGAAAAAAGTTAGTCTTAGGTGGAACCGTTTTGAAGAAAGGCAAATTCCAAAGCAAATGCATAGTTTCATTAACATAGCTTAAGAACAGCATTTCCACAAGAAAAGCACATTGGTGATCACTGTGGCACAAAGCCACAGTGAACCGTGGTGCTGGAGAAGACTCTTGAGAGTCCCTTGGACTGCAAGGAGATCCAACCAGTCCATCTTAAAGGAAATCAGTCCTGAATATTCACTGGAAGGACTGATGCTGAAGCTGAAGCTCCAATACTTTGGCTCCTGATGCAAAGGTGAGGTCAAAGCTTAAGAAAAGTTAAGTTCAGGCGGAACTAGCTGTCATCATGGCAACACAGAATCTTAAGAGGAACCTCTTTTTAACTTTGTATAGAGAAGGGCAAAAAAAAACCTGACATTTGTAGTTTGTTTCCTCCTGCCACTCAAGGGAGAGAGAAAAAATGTCTGACCCTCGTAGCCTATTTCCTCTGTTGGGAGGTCACTGGTCCTCCTGCCTGTTACCCTGTCACCAGTATCAGGATCTTTTCAAATGAGTCAGTTCTCTGCATCAGGTGCCAAAGTATTTTTTCTCCTCCCCCTGGGCCTGCCCTATGTAAACTGGGCTAGCCAGGAGCGCTGTTTGTTTTGCCTGAGGTCCTCACTATGGATCTCAGACCTTCCTTTGTTCTATTTTCTTTTTTTTTTTTTTTCCTTTGTTCTATTTTCCCGGGCTTTTCCGCCACTGACATTCTGGATTCCTTGTCCCTATTCTAACTACCTAACCTGTACCTATATACACACTGTTGATATTGATATTATGTGTGAAATAGATGACTAGTGAGAACCTACTGTAAAGTTCAGAGAACTCTCTCTACTTCATGCTCTGTGGTGACTGTTGGGAACTAACATTGGCCATGTAGGTTTTAAGGCCTAAGTTCCATCTTATCAAATAGCTGAATAATTGCCCCGGGTGGATCTGAGCCAATCATCTTCCACCGGGGCTAGGATTTGGCCAATCAGCATGGTCCCTGTAGCCTGATCTGAGCCAATCAGAACTTAATGGACCTCCCCTAAGAAAAGCCCGCGCTTGAAAATTTAGCCAATTAAAAGATGTTAGAGACTCTTGTAACCAATCTCCCCTTGCCAATTCTTTGTCTTTGTTCCAAACTTATAAATAATACTGAGATTCAGGGCCTGGGGCTCTTACCTGACTCCACTGCGTTGGATGCGGTTTGGGCCCTAGCTCGAGCTAGCAATAAACCCCTTTTGCTTTTGCATTGCTGTGGACATTTTTGTTCTCTCAGTTTTGGAAACTCAGACTCGGGGCACAACAGTGACCTAACTGGGAAGGAAATCCAAAAAAAAAGAGGGGGCCGGCTATATGTATATGTATAGCTAGTTCACTTTGCTCTACAGCAGAAAGTAACACAACATTGTAAAGCAATTATACGCCAACAAAAATTAACTTAAAAAAAAAACAACAAGAAAGTGACCTGGGGTGAACAGATGTCTTATTTCTTTTGCGCTACTGCAATCGAATACCAGCGAGCGGGTAACTTACAAACAAGACATTATTTTCTTAGGGTTCTGGAGGAGGGCGGCAGCAAGATCAAGGCGGCAGCAGTTTGGTGACTGGCGAGGGTTTGCTTCCTGGCTCACAGGTGACTCTTCCCACTGTGTTCTCACGTGGCACAGGCTCTGGAGCGTGCGCTGATGGGTCTTTTTTTTTTTTTAATTGAAGTATAGTTGACATGCAATGTTGTGTTCGTTTCANGGCGGCAGCAGTTTGGTGACTGGCGAGGGTTTGCTTCCTGGCTCACAGGTGACTCTTCCCACTGTGTTCTCACGTGGCACAGGCTCTGGAGCGTGCGCTGATGGGTCTTTTTTTTTTTTTAATTGAAGTATAGTTGACATGCAATGTTGTGTTCGTTTCAGGTGTAGAGCCAAGTGAATCAGGTATACATATACATACAGTAGTGGGGTAGTGAAAGTCGCTCAGTCCTGCCCAACTCTCTTCAACCCCGTGGACTGTAGCCTGCCAGACTCCTCCATCCAGGAAATTCTCCGGGCAAGAATACAGGAGTGCGTTGCCGTTCCCTTCTCCAGAGGATCTTCCCGACCCAGGGATCAAATCTAGGTCTCCTGCACTGCAGGCAGAGTCTTTACCATCTGAGCCACCAGGTAAGAGCCACCAGGTAAGTAGATATATACACACATATATATACATACGTTCTTTTTCAGATTCTTCTCCCATAGAGGTCATTACAGAGTTCTGAACAGACTTCCCTGGGCCAGTCGTAGTTTCTTATTATTATCCATTTTATACCTAGTAGTGTGAAGGGATCCTTTACAATGACATCCACCCCACTTACAAGGGCTCCACTTTTATGACCTAGTGACCTCCCCAAAGCCCCCACTTCCAAATACTTCTGTTAGGAGTCAGGATTTCAAAACACGCATTTCAAAGGCCCCAGACATTCCAGCTATAGCGACAAAAGCTGCAGCTCAGTTTACCGCTTTTCCTTTGCACACGACGATTCTGTGTCCTGTTTAAGAAGTTGAATCTCAATCCGCCAAGACGTCTCCTTCTTGAATATGCTCTATTTTATCTTCCTCAGTTAGACCTAAGAAGCATCTGGGAGTTTATCTGGGGACATGGTAAGAGGGGGCTTCCCAGGCGGCATTAGTGGTAAAGAACCCACCTGCCGATGCGGGAGACATGCTACTGCTGCTGCGTCACTTCCGTCGTGTCCGACTCTGTGCGACCCCATAGACGGCAGCCCACCAGGCTCCCCCATCCCTGGGATTCTCCAGGCAGGAACACTGGAGTGGGCTGCCATTTCCTTCTCCAATGCAGGAAAGTGAAAAGTGAAAGGGAAGTCGCTCAGTCGTGTCCGACTCTTCGCGACCCCATGGACTGCAGCCTACTAGGCTCCTCCATCCATGGGATTTTCCAGGCAAGAGGCAGGAGACATAAGAGACGGGAATTCGACCCCTAGGGCAGGAAGATCCCCTGGAGAAGGAAATGACAACCCACTCCACTATTCTGGCCTGGAGAATCCCAGGGACAAAGGACCCTGGTAGGCTACAGTCCACAGGGTGGGAAAGACCCGGACAGGGCTGAGTGAGTGAACCCCAGCATGGTGTGGGGTAGGGTCACCGGCTGAGCGATACAGCAGGACAACAGAAAAGCAGCTCATCCTTTCTCCCCCGCGGTGATGTGCGCAGTTCTTCACGCGTCGGTGGCCTTCAACGTGTGTGCGTGTGTCTGAAATCTGTATGCTGTTTCCTGGCCTGTATGCCCGTTGTTTGTGACAATACCATGTTATCCTCCCCATTCCCCTCAGCAGTCCCGGGTTCATCCACGGGGGCCTTCTGCTCTTTCAGAAACACGTCGATGGGGGTGCGGGTGAGGACAGTCCCCTGATGGGAGTGGGGGCAAGGGGCTCCCTCTCCCTCAAGGCACTTGCTCTTTCCCGCGCCCAGATTGTCCAGCCTTCCTTGGCCTCTGGCTCTTCGCCCTTCAGCTCTGAGCGCAGCGGTCAGACCCTCCAAAGGCCCTTTCACTCAGCCTAAAAGAGACTTGTTTGGATCCTCCATACCCTTTGATTTCCTGCGCAAAAAGGACAGCTAGTCTGGGGGTTCGGTTCCTCCCGTCTCTCCTCCAGTGTGCTGGGCGGAGCAGCGAGCTTCCTGGGGGTCTTGCGCACTCGCCCCTGACACCCAGCGCTGAAAGAAGACCGATGCGCTCGTTCCGTTTCCAGGCTGGACGCCCTCGTTCCGTTTCCAGGCTGGACGCCCTCGTTCCGTTTCCAGGCTGGACGTGCTTTACCCTCGCCGTCCGCTAGAGGGCGACCCACACGGCGCCCTCCCCGCCCCCCGCCCCCGCTGCAGGGCCCAGACCGCCTTGAGTTGTTTTCGTGTGTTTGGGCCTGGCTCAGTGCCTTTTCGCTACAGATTTAGAAAGACGGACCGCAAGTGGTGAAAACTTGGGTTCAGCCCCAAGATGACCTGAAACGAGGTCTTTCTATGGAAGCTGCCTCTGTTCTGAGGTCCCATAGTGTATGAAGAGGTTACCTGGCCCACGTAGCTAGTCCGGGAGGTGAACCCAGTCTCCAGGCCACAGACACCCCCCGCCCTCCTCCACCTCAAATCCCCAATAGGTTGCGATAAACCTCGTGCCTGTGGATCGTGGTTTAATGAGTCTTGGCCTTCAAGCCTTCGCAATTTTTTATGTTAGATTCCCCACTTTTTTTTTTTTTTTTGATCCCCTCTTATTTTTATCTGTGAAGGCGAACTGCGACATTCCTCTAGTCTCCTCGTAGAAGCTCAGGAGAAAAAGTCATCTGTATTCATTTGTCATTGTAAGGCTCCTTGCCTGGCAGATTATAAATAGCTCGTTAAAATGCATGCATCCTTCTGTGGTTGGTCTTGGTAATGCATTTACCAGGAGAGAGGACTCAGAAAACGCACCGAAAAGGGTAGATAAAGGTCCAGTTGCCCAATCCTCCTTTCCCTTTGGTCTGAGCCCATTTCTTGTGTAGCTTTCCAGAACTTTCCATGGCATATTTTATATCATATTAATATGCACAGTGCATCATATGATAATTAGCATGTACCGACGTGGAGTCATTGTCCTGAGTATTTTCTGTGCCTTGAGTCATATAATCCATATATAGATATGATTTTAAGTAAGTAATGTGTTCATGTGTTTAGAATTTAAAATTTATACACATACAGGAAGAAGTTTCAGTCCCACATCTCAGTTTTCTGTTGTTGTTGCTTTGTGTTTCTTCTGCTTTGGGTTTGCTTTTTGTTTTTGTTTTGCTTTTTTGCTACACAGCAGGAGGCATGTGGGATCTTAGTTGCGGACCCAGGGATGGAACCTGAGCCCCCTGCAGAGGAAGTGTGGGGCTGAAACCACTGGACCATCAGGGAAGTCCCTACTTGTTCTGTGGGGGGGGGGTTGCCCTCTCTTGGGGAGGTTACCACTTTCGAGTCTCTTGTGGACCGTTGCAGTGTTTATACAAACAAACACAATAAAATAGGAACGCATCTTCTTATTTTTATATTTTCTCACCCAGAAGGTTAAATCCTTGTTAACAAGGCCCCACATCTTGCTTTTTTCGATTAAGACTGTTATCCTGGGAAATCTTCCATTTAGGTAACTAGAGCTTCCTAATTCTTTTTTTTTTTTTTTTTTTTTTTNGTGCGTGTGTCTGAAATCTGTATGCTGTTTCCTGGCCTGTATGCCCGTTGTTTGTGACAATACCATGTTATCCTCCCCATTCCCCTCAGCAGTCCCGGGTTCATCCACGGGGGCCTTCTGCTCTTTCAGAAACACGTCGATGGGGGTGCGGGTGAGGACAGTCCCCTGATGGGAGTGGGGGCAAGGGGCTCCCTCTCCCTCAAGGCACTTGCTCTTTCCCGCGCCCAGATTGTCCAGCCTTCCTTGGCCTCTGGCTCTTCGCCCTTCAGCTCTGAGCGCAGCGGTCAGACCCTCCAAAGGCCCTTTCACTCAGCCTAAAAGAGACTTGTTTGGATCCTCCATACCCTTTGATTTCCTGCGCAAAAAGGACAGCTAGTCTGGGGGTTCGGTTCCTCCCGTCTCTCCTCCAGTGTGCTGGGCGGAGCAGCGAGCTTCCTGGGGGTCTTGCGCACTCGCCCCTGACACCCAGCGCTGAAAGAAGACCGATGCGCTCGTTCCGTTTCCAGGCTGGACGCCCTCGTTCCGTTTCCAGGCTGGACGCCCTCGTTCCGTTTCCAGGCTGGACGTGCTTTACCCTCGCCGTCCGCTAGAGGGCGACCCACACGGCGCCCTCCCCGCCCCCCGCCCCCGCTGCAGGGCCCAGACCGCCTTGAGTTGTTTTCGTGTGTTTGGGCCTGGCTCAGTGCCTTTTCGCTACAGATTTAGAAAGACGGACCGCAAGTGGTGAAAACTTGGGTTCAGCCCCAAGATGACCTGAAACGAGGTCTTTCTATGGAAGCTGCCTCTGTTCTGAGGTCCCATAGTGTATGAAGAGGTTACCTGGCCCACGTAGCTAGTCCGGGAGGTGAACCCAGTCTCCAGGCCACAGACACCCCCCGCCCTCCTCCACCTCAAATCCCCAATAGGTTGCGATAAACCTCGTGCCTGTGGATCGTGGTTTAATGAGTCTTGGCCTTCAAGCCTTCGCAATTTTTTATGTTAGATTCCCCACTTTTTTTTTTTTTTTTGATCCCCTCTTATTTTTATCTGTGAAGGCGAACTGCGACATTCCTCTAGTCTCCTCGTAGAAGCTCAGGAGAAAAAGTCATCTGTATTCATTTGTCATTGTAAGGCTCCTTGCCTGGCAGATTATAAATAGCTCGTTAAAATGCATGCATCCTTCTGTGGTTGGTCTTGGTAATGCATTTACCAGGAGAGAGGACTCAGAAAACGCACCGAAAAGGGTAGATAAAGGTCCAGTTGCCCAATCCTCCTTTCCCTTTGGTCTGAGCCCATTTCTTGTGTAGCTTTCCAGAACTTTCCATGGCATATTTTATATCATATTAATATGCACAGTGCATCATATGATAATTAGCATGTACCGACGTGGAGTCATTGTCCTGAGTATTTTCTGTGCCTTGAGTCATATAATCCATATATAGATATGATTTTAAGTAAGTAATGTGTTCATGTGTTTAGAATTTAAAATTTATACACATACAGGAAGAAGTTTCAGTCCCACATCTCAGTTTTCTGTTGTTGTTGCTTTGTGTTTCTTCTGCTTTGGGTTTGCTTTTTGTTTTTGTTTTGCTTTTTTGCTACACAGCAGGAGGCATGTGGGATCTTAGTTGCGGACCCAGGGATGGAACCTGAGCCCCCTGCAGAGGAAGTGTGGGGCTGAAACCACTGGACCATCAGGGAAGTCCCTACTTGTTCTGTGGGGGGGGGGTTGCCCTCTCTTGGGGAGGTTACCACTTTCGAGTCTCTTGTGGACCGTTGCAGTGTTTATACAAACAAACACAATAAAATAGGAACGCATCTTCTTATTTTTATATTTTCTCACCCAGAAGGTTAAATCCTTGTTAACAAGGCCCCACATCTTGCTTTTTTCGATTAAGACTGTTATCCTGGGAAATCTTCCATTTAGGTAACTAGAGCTTCCTAATTCTTTTTTTTTTTTTTTTTTTTTTTTAAGATATACATCTTGCCGCATTATCTGGAGGTGCCAGGGCTGATTTATCCAGTCCCTTATAAGCAGAGACTTATTTCCATCTGATAAGTACATTTAGGAGGGGAGTTTTACAAACCAAATAAGATTTCCTTCCTTCCTTCCCCACCCCCTGGCCCCTCCACCAAAGGCAGCCTACGGCTTCCAAACAGAAGACTTCAGTCTATTTTGCTGAAGAGACTACGATGAAAATCACCATCTGTTAATCCAATCTGCATCTCGAGGAGAAAGAAAATCATCCCATGGGGGTGAAACCTCCTCTCAGAAAAGGGGGGGGGAGGTTTCCTGGGGCTCTCCAGCGACGGTGAGAGTTGCTGCCTATCCGGGTTCTGATTTGCAAATGAAAGGTGTTGCTTCTGCCTGTGGGAAGCAAAGGAGTGGCGTAAGGGCAGGACACAGAACGGAGTAACCGGCCATGCTCAGGGGCTGGCTGGAGAACGTAACTTGGTCGGAAGCCAAGAATACACAGCAGAGAGATTGCTCTTAAGTCACATGCACCCAGCCACTCAGGCCACGAAGCTGCCTGGCCACCGCCCCACCCTGCCCCCTGTCACTCCCTCCAGTCAGCACTCAGCACCTCACACCTTCGCCCTTGAAGCTGCACTCTTAATTTCCAATGTCCTTCTTTCCTGCCCAATTCAGAGCCCCGGAAGGAAGCATTCAGCTAAGAGAGGGAGAAGAAGGCAGGTCTTGCTCCCTTTAGTCTTCCTGATAAATCGGACAATACTGGGACTTCCTGGTGGTCCAGCGATTAAGCCTCTGCTTCCCAATGCAAGGGACCTGGGTTCAGTCCCCGGTGGGCGAACTAGATCCCACGAGTCGCCTAGCCAAAAAGAAAAAGTCAGACAATAGCTCCCACCTGTGTGCTTACAAGAGGTGTGAAAGTGAAAGTGGAGTTGCTCCGTCGTGTCCGACTCTTCGCCGCCCCACAGACTGGGGCCCACCAGGCTCCTCCGTCCACGGGATTCTCCAGGCAAGAATACTGGAGCGGGTTACCATTTCCTTCTCCAGGGGATCTTCTCCACCCAGGGATCAAACCCGGGTCTCCCACATTGGAGGCAGATGTTTTAACCTCTGAGCCATAGGAGGTTTAACTAACTCCAACAGCGGGTCGCATGCTGGGAAGTTCCCATGGCATCAGACCTGATCTGTAGTATTTATACATGCTGAAGCCTGGAGAGGAAATTTTAGAAGCGGTAGCTTTCCACAGCCACCCTGACCCCAAAGACCAGAGAAATTTCTTCACAGAGCAGGAGCCCTGGAGAGCCACAGATGTCTAACAGCTTTAGGAACCCTGACTTCCTGTTTATTCAGTTTTTTAAATTGCATTTTGCCAGAGATTCTTTTAGTGCGTATGGGATAGTCACGTGGTTTTTTTCTCCTTGGCTCTGTTCATGGGATAAATCTCATTAACGGTTTCTGAATATTAGCCATCCTTCCGTTTCTAGAATAAAACCCACTTAGTCACAAAGTTTTTGTTTTTAATACTGCTGGGATCTGTATCTAACACAGGCTGAAAGTGAAAGTGTGAAAGTGTTAGTGGCTCAGTTGTGTCCAGCTCTCTTGCAACCCCATGGACTACGGCCCACCAGGCTCCTCTGTCCATGGGATTCTCCAGGCAAGAATACTGAGGTGGGTTGCAGGGATGGAACCCCGGTCTCCTGCGTTGCAGGCAGAATCTTTACTGTCTGAGCCACCAGGGGAGCCCAGTACAGGCTTCCACGCTCCAAAGAAACTGAGAGTTTCGGATTTCTGAGTTTAAGAAGCAAACACGCTTCAATCCAATACGATGACTCCACTGTGTGCTTGAAATGTGGCCAGTGGAACTACAGAACTGAATTTTACATTTTATTCATGTATTTTTACATAATTTTTTCTATTTCTTTCTTTTTTTTTTTTTCCTTGACTGAGCCTTTAGGCATGTGGGGATCTTAGTTTCCTGACCGGGAATCGACCCTGCACCCCACCCCGCCCCACCCCCACATCCACAGCCACCGCACTGGAGGTGCAGAGTCTTAACCACCGGACTGCCTGGGAAGTCCCATCTTCTTTCTTTTAACTTTTGTGGTAAGACACACATAACACAAAATTTACCTAAAATTTTCCATTTTTGAGCATACAGTTCGGTGGCCTTCATTCAGTGGTGGTACAAGCATCACCACTCTACACATCCCAGAACTTTTTTCCCATCACCCCAAACTAAAACTTGAAGTGAAGTCGCTCAGTCATGTCCGACTCTTTGTGGCCTCATGGACTATAGCCTACCAGGCCCCTCCATCCATGGGATTTTCCAGGCGAGAATATTGGAGTGGGTTGCCATTTCCTTCTCCAGGGGATCTTCCTGACCCAGGGATCGAACCCAGGTTTCCTGCATTGCAGGCAGACGCTTTACCCTCTAGACCACCAGGGAAGTCCTAACTAAAACTTTGGGCCCCTTAAATATTAACTCCCATTCCCCCTGCCCCCAGCCCTGGGTAAGTACTATTCTACTTTCTGTGTCTAAGGATTTGGCTACTTTAAGTAGTGGAATCCTATAGTGCTGGGATTACTACAGTATTTGAGGTAGTGGAATCCTATAGTATTTGTTACTTGGTGTCTGGCTTATTTTACTAAATGCAATGTCTTCAAGGTTCATCCATGCTGTAGAATTTCATTCCTTTGGGGAAATGTGTTACCCAGCCACCTCTGACAATACAGAGATGTATAGAAGTTGATGGATTTGAAAGAGAATATAGAGGACTTTCCTGGTGGTCCAGCAGTTAAGACTCTGTGCTTCCACTTGAGATGCCTGAATTAAGATTCCCAAAGGGGCTGCAAAAAAAAAAAAAAAAATTATTTTTTCAAAGTGAAATGGCAATCCACTCCAGTGTTCTTGCCTGGAGAATCCCAGGGACGGGGGAGCCTGGTGGGGTGCCGTCTATGGGGTCGCACAGAGTCGGACACGACTAAAGCGACGTAGCAAGGTTAGTTTCCATGGGGCTACCATAACAAAGTGCTACAGGCTGTATGGCTTAGACAGAAACTCATGGTCTCACAATTCTAGAAGTTAGAAATCCTAGATCAAGTTGGAGGTTGGTTTCTTCTGAGTTCCCTCTCCCTGGCTTGTTGACAACCGTCTTTTCTTTGTGTCTTCATGTGGTCACTTCATGAACGTTCTTGTCACCACTGAACAGCACATTTCCCAAAAAGGCAAGTTTAGAAGGTAAGTTTTCTGTTATGTGTATTTGACCACAATTGAAAACAACGATTATTTCTCAAAAAGTCAGTCAGTGAAAGGTTCTGTGAGCAGGAGAGGCTGAGTATTGGCAGCAGAGTATCCGTTGTTAAGAGCAATAGTAAGTTGACGAGAAGAAGAATGGATTTAAGGTCAAAAAGACAAGCAGAAAATTTTTGAGTCAAAAAACTAAAAACAGAACTACCATATGATCCAGCAGTTTCACTCCTGGGTCTATATCCAGGAACAACAAAAGCGTTAATCTGAAAAGATGCGTGCACCCCAGTGTTCACGGTGTCAGTATTGCGACTGTGAAGATACGAGAGCAAGCTAAGCGCCCATCGACAGATGAATGAATAAAGGCCACACACACACACACAGTGGAGCCCTAGTCCCCCATAAAAAGAAAGGGAATGTTGCCATTTGCAACAACCTGAAAACCTTGGGGGGTATTATGCTAAGGGAAATAAGTCAGAGAAAGACAAATACTGTATTTTATCACTTATATGTGGACTCTAAAAAAAAATACAAGAAAATAGTTGATATAACAACAATAAAAAAGAAACAGACTCGCAAATGTAGAGAAGAAACCAGTGGTTACCACTCGGCAGAGGGAAAAGGGGAGGGGAAGCATAGGGGTAAAGGATTGAGAGGTACAGACCATCATGTATAAAACAAGCTACAAGGGGATATAGTACAACTCAGAATATAGCCGGTGTTCTGGAATAACTGTAAATGGAGTATAAGCTTTAAGAACTGTGAATCACCATACTGTACACCTGGGAACTTATATAATATTATACATCAAATCTACTACCATTTAAAAGACAAGAAATGCACACACACACAAAGACAGGATTAGCGTGAGATAGGAAGAACTTCACTACTGTTCAAGAACAGTTCTGGAAATATGGTCACATTCTGGTTTCAGTTTAGGGAAGTTGAGGAACTGACCAGCCAACGACTTCTGTTCTCTCTCTAAATAAAGAAGGGGGGTCACAGACTGAGAATGCAGGCTGAGGGCAGAGATCAAAGAGCTTAAAAATAGCGTGCTTGTCACCATAACAATGAGAAACAGCTGACCAGAGGATTGCAACAGGGCTGTAGGCACACTGTAGGAGCGCAGAGCTGAGTCTGGTTGCCACGTCTTTGTGACTTCCCTGCTGGCTCAGATGGTAAAGAATCGTCCGCAATACAGGAGACCTGGCTGCGGTTCCTGGGTCGGGGACAGCTACCCACTCCAGTATTCTTGCCTGGAGAATTCCATGGACAGAGGAGCCTGGCAGGCTGCAGTCCATGAGGTCACAAAGAGTCGGACATGACTAATAGTTTCACTTTTTCACTTTCACCATATCTTTACGCCTTGTAATATGACTTTCTCCAGTGATGTTCAATTGCTTAGGGATAAACACATGCAAGGGAGAAACCCTGATAGATGGGCTTTTTCTTAATTTTTATTTTATATTGGCTTATGCTCAGATGCTCAGTTGCGTCCAATTGTTTGCAACTCCATGGACTGTAGCCCACAGTCTCCTCTTTCCATGGGATTTTCCAGGCAAGAAAAAACAGTGGGCTGCCCTTTCCTCCTCCAGGGGAACTCTCCTACCCAGGAATCAAACCTGGGTCTCCTGCATGGCAGGCAGATTCTTTACCAACTGAGCCACCAGGAAACCCAATTTTATACTGGAGTACAGTTGATTTACAATGTTGTGTGGGTTTCTGGAGTACAGCAGAGTGATTTAGTTATATATATACATGCACTGGAGAAGGAAATGGCAAAGCACTCCAGTATTCTTGCCTGGGAAATCCCATGGACCGAGGAGCCTGATGGGCCGCAGTCCAGGGGGTCACAGAGAGTCAGGCATGACTGAACAGCTAACATTTTCATACACTTTCTTTTTTTTTTTTTTAGATTCTCTTCCCTTATAGAGGATTGAGTCGAGTTCCCTGTGCCCTATGGTAGGACCTCGTGGTTTATCCATTTTATATATAGCAGTATGTTTATGTTAATCCCAAACTCCCAGTTTATCCCTCCACCCTTGACCTTTCCCCTTTGGTAGCCATAAATTCGTTTTCAAAGTCTGTGAGTCTCCTTCTGTTTCATAAATAAGCTCATTTGTGTCCTTCTCGAGATTCACACGATCGTTGTCTTAGGCCCACTTAACTTCGCTTAATATGATCATCTCTGGGTCCATCCCCTTTGCTGCCTGCGTGCACGCTGAGTTGCTTCAGTCGTGTCCGACTGTTTGCGGCTCCGTGGACTGTAGCCCGCCAGGCTCCTCTGTCCATGGGATTCTCCAGGCAAGAACACTGGGGTGGGTTGACACGCCCTCCTCCAGGGGATCTTCCCGACCCAGGGATCAAACTCACGTCTCCTGCACTGGCACACAGGTCTTTTGCCCCTAGCACCTCCTGGGAAGCGCCCGGTCGCCTCATGCCTTCTCTCTATGGCCGAGTAACATTCCATTGCATGTATGGGCCACACCTGCATCATCCATGGACATTTAGCTGGTTTCCATGCCTTGTCCTTTGTGAACAGTGCGGCTGTGAACGGAGGGGTGCACCTTTTCAAAGCGTGGCTTTCTCTGGGTGTGTGCCCAGGAGTAGGATTGCTGGATCATATGGCAGCTCTGTCTTTAGTTTTTTAAGGCACGCCACACTGTTCTCCATACTGGCTGCACCAATTTACATTCCCACCTACAGGGTAGGAGGGCTCTCTTCTCTCCTTATGCTTTCCAGCATTTGTTATTTGTAGACTTTTCTTGACGATGGCCATTCTGACCAGTGTGAGGTGATACCTCATTGCAGCTTTTTTTTTCCAAGTGCAGGCATTTTTTTTTTTTTAATAATCATATTCAATGTCTAACACTGTCCACTTTAAGAAGCTATCTGAGCCTAAACTCTGTTTGTTCATTTATTTTATTTTAAAATTTTGGCTGCACTGGGTCTTCATCTTGACACATGGGTTTTCACTAGTTGTGGGGCTTGGGAGGGGTGGGGAGGGGATTTCTCTTATCGAACCCATGTCCCCTGCATGGGACGGGAGATTCTTAACCACTGGACCACCAGGAAAGTTCCCTCAGTGCAGTCTTGATTTGCATTTCTCTAACAATTTGCGATCTTTAGCATCTTTTCCTGTACTTTTTGGCCATCTGTATGTCTTCTTTGGAGAAATATCTATTTAGATATTCTGTATTCTTTTCCTTTTTCTTTTTCAGGACTGGGGTAATAAAAAGACAGAATGGCAAAGGAGGGTTAAATATCCTAGTGTGAAAAGGGGGTCATTGAAATGACAGACTGTGGAAGCATTTCTGAAGAGGAAAGCAAGGAAAGAGCATGCCGATGGACTGGGGCTTCTATCGAGTGCAGACAAGATCACAAGTGGCTATTGCTAAGGAAGCAGGGTGGAAGGAGAAATCGCTGCTGTCTGAGAGGCATGGAGAGCCCAGCGGACAGGTGGATGCTATGGTGTGGAGGGTAATGTTCGCACAGGTCTTCCAAGTCAATGCCTCCCAAACATTGTCACATCGTGGGGCAAACAGAAACATGACAAGATTTTCTGCCGCTCATGGAGATGAACAAGAGGAGCCTGGCAAGAGCCAGGGGCAACCAGACCACTCTGAGGGCGGGGGGACCCATGCACCCTGTTCATGGCGTATCTACCTAGAAGGATGCTCTGTGGAGAATTTCAGGAAACTATGTGGGAGAGGAGCGCAAGGGACCGGGAAGTCCAAAGACACCAAAAAGGTGATAGTTAGGGCCAGAGCACAGACTAGGGGGAGATGTCCCTCTCAGTAAAGGGAAGAAAGACTACAGATGGTCCCACACACGATGGCTTGACTTAACCGTTCAGTTTTATGATGGTGCAAAAGTGATTCACACGCAGTAGACACTGTACTTCGAATTTTGATCTTTTCCCAAGCTAGAGATATGCTGTATGATACTGCTCCAGAATCACCAAATTTTCCACCAACTTCTGCTTTCAGTACACTATAGACTCTGTCCTGCCCAATCGCAATGCTGATAAGACCTTGAAGGCAGGAGAGAGCAGATAATATACTTCATGTGTCTTACTAAAATACACATGCCAGAGCATGAGAGAGAAAACCCCATAAAAACAGGTAAGTTTGTCACTCAGGGACTTTCCTGAGAATCCAATAGTCTGAGGACAGTGGGAATATCCCTTCCAAGTAAAGGAGTTATTACTCCTTGAACCCTTTCTGATGGTTTAGTTGCTCAGTCATGTCCAGCCAACTCTTTGCGACCCCATGGACTGCAGCCCACCAAGCTCCTCTGTCCCTGGGATTGTCCTGGCAAGAGTACCGGAGTGGGTTGCCATTTCCTTCTTCAGGGGATCTTCCCAACCCCAGGATCGAACTGGCATCTCTTACATCTCCTGCGTTGACAGGTGGGTTCTTTACCACTAGCACCATCTCGGAAGCCCTAGTTAGTTCTGAATGAGGGCTGGTTGCCCAAGGAACCAATTGTGTGATTAGGGGTTGAAACTCTCAGCCTCATCCCCTGACCTCCAGACAGGCTCGGGAGATGGAGCTTGTGCGCTGATGGCCAGTGATTTCACCAACCATGCTTCCATAATGGAGCTTCCATAAATACCCTGAATAGCGGGATTCAGAGGGCTTCCAGGTGGGTAAATGCATCATGGTGCTGGGTGATGACACGCCCAGAGAGGGCCTGGGAACCCTGCATCCCTTCCCCGTATCCTCCCCTGCGTATCTCTCCTGTTTGGCTGTTCCCAAGTTGCATCCTTTACAATAAATCAGTAATGCCCTGGTAGCTCAGATGGTAAAGAATCTGCCTGCAATGCAGGAGACCCGGGTTCAAAAGATCTCGGGGTCGGGAAGATCCCCTGGAGAAGGGCATGGCAACTCACTCCAATATTCTTGCCTGGAGAATTCCAAGGACAGAGGAGCCTGGTGGGCTACAGTCCATGGGGTCACAAAGAGTCAGACCCGACTGAGTCTGACTTGCACTTTCAATACCAAGGGCCTCCTTGAGTTCTGCAAGCCATTCTAGCAAATGATGGAAGCCAAGTCCTGGGAACACCCCAATTTCTAGACAGTCGGTCAGAAGCAGGGGAAGCCTGGGACTTGTGGCTGGGGTTTGAAATGGGAGCGGTCTTATGGGACTGAGCCTATTACTTGTGGGATCTGACGACAATGGCAAGAGGTTAGTGTGCCCAGATTTGGAGAAGGCAATGGCACCCCACTCCAGTACTCTTGCCTGGACAATCCCATGGATGGAGGAGCCTGGTGGGCTGCAGTCCATGGGGTCACTAAGAATCGGACTCGAATGAGTGACTTCACTTTCATTTTTTCCTTTCATGCATTGGAGAAGGAAATGGCAACTCACTCCAATGTTCTTGCCTGGAGACTCCCAGGGATGGGGGAGCCTAGTAGGCTGCCGTCTATGGGGTTGCACAGAGTCAGACACGACTGAAGTGACTTAGCAGCAGCAGCAGTGTGTGCAGATTCAGACACTCATCAGATACTCAGCTGCTGTCTGAAATTAAAGAATTAGTGACTGATGTGGAAAACAAACATACAGGCGCTTGTTAGAGATGTCAGGAGCAAAGACCAGCTCATAATCTGTCCCCAAGGGTTTCCCTGGTGGCTCAGTGGTGAAGAATCTGTGCCAGTGCAGGAGACATGGGTTCCATCCCCGGTCCGGAAGATGCCACATGCTGCTGACCAAGTAGGCCCGTGAGCCACAACTACTGAGATGGTGCTCTAAAGCCCAGGCGCTGAAACTACTGANAGAATCGGACTCGAATGAGTGACTTCACTTTCATTTTTTCCTTTCATGCATTGGAGAAGGAAATGGCAACTCACTCCAATGTTCTTGCCTGGAGACTCCCAGGGATGGGGGAGCCTAGTAGGCTGCCGTCTATGGGGTTGCACAGAGTCAGACACGACTGAAGTGACTTAGCAGCAGCAGCAGTGTGTGCAGATTCAGACACTCATCAGATACTCAGCTGCTGTCTGAAATTAAAGAATTAGTGACTGATGTGGAAAACAAACATACAGGCGCTTGTTAGAGATGTCAGGAGCAAAGACCAGCTCATAATCTGTCCCCAAGGGTTTCCCTGGTGGCTCAGTGGTGAAGAATCTGTGCCAGTGCAGGAGACATGGGTTCCATCCCCGGTCCGGAAGATGCCACATGCTGCTGACCAAGTAGGCCCGTGAGCCACAACTACTGAGATGGTGCTCTAAAGCCCAGGCGCTGAAACTACTGAGCCCACGAGCTTCCCTACAACCAAGGAAAAGCGTGAGCAGCAACGAGGACTCAGCACAGCCTGTACCCAGGTCTGCTGCTGCTGCGGCTGCTAGTTACTTCAGTCATGTCCAACTCTGTGCGACGCCATAGACGGCAGCCCACCCGACTTCCCCCCCCAGCACAGCCTGTACCCAGGTCTGCTGCTGCTGCGGCTGCTAAGTTGCTTCAGTCATGTCCAACTCTGTGCGACCCCATAGACGGCAGCCCACCCGACTTCCCCCCCCAGCACAGCCTGTACCCAGGTCTGCTGCTGCTGCGGCTGCTAAGTCGCTTCAGTCGTGTCCGACTCTGTGCGACCCCATAGACGGCAGCCCACCAGGCTCTCCCATCCCTGGGATTCTCCAGGCAAGAACATCCATCTTGAGTGAGTTGCCATTTCCCTCTCCAATGCATGAAAATGAAAAGTGAAAGTGAAGCTGCTCGGTNCTCTGTGCGACCCCATAGACGGCAGCCCACCAGGCTCTCCCATCCCTGGGATTCTCCAGGCAAGAACATCCATCTTGAGTGAGTTGCCATTTCCCTCTCCAATGCATGAAAATGAAAAGTGAAAGTGAAGCTGCTCGGTCGTGCGGACTCTTGGCGACCCCATGGACTGCAGCCCAGCAGGCTCCTCCATCCATGGGATTTTCCAGGCAAAAGTACTGGATTGGGGTGCCATTGCCTTTTCCTGTACCCAGGTCTACTCTCCCCCAAAACCCTCCATTACAGACAGTGCTAGTAAGACTTAAGTAGACCAGATGACCACCCCGCAGCTCTCGGGTCAGCTTCCCCCCCACCCCACCCCTGTCTCCCCAGTGCGTGCTTAACTTTCACCAGTACCTGCTGATGGACAAACCGGCAGTGGTGGGCTACGCTTGGATCAGCCTCATCACAGCTACGGAGCTTCGTCACCGATGGAGGCCCACCTTGCTGTCGTCAGCAAGCAGTGTTGGGCCCCCTAATGTGCTGTGGTTCTCTCAGGAGATCAGCCAACACCTGGTCATCCGAGGAGCACCTTGGACCTCTTCCATCGTGGACTGGGTGCTGACCTTTTCCTACCTGGAATAATGAACTCTGGGTTCTGTTTGCTTTCCTAGCCAACAGCAGCATCTGTGTACAAACTGAAAGGCCCCATTCACCGGCAGGTTAACCCACACAAGACTGCTTCTGATCAAAGGGCCAGGTTTGTTAGGAAGTTAGGGGGCGGGTCCACGTACCCCAGCAGCAGAAAGCAGCTGCTCTCACTAACAAAGGCACGGCCTGCTGGAGGCTGGGTTTCAGTGCGGTGGCAGACGGCATCTCTGGGGTCTGGGTGCTGTCCTGGCAGGATGTGGGTAAATACTCTGAACCAGTGGCACATACCTTTTACCAGCTTACACAAGACCCAGGAGCCCTCCAGGGTCACGTCTCAGGATCACACCCGGTGACTCACTCTTTAAATGTTTGCTTCCTGTTCCTGTTACCCTGCACTCTGCTCTTTTGAGGTTTCAGTGCCTTAAAGAAGTGTACAGTGCCACCGGAGAGCACGCTGGCAGTAAACTGTGAGCAGTGATGGCCTCTTTACCATTTGGCAGGCCCATCTCAGGAGTGCCTTGGTGGCTCAGACGGTAAAAGAATTCGCCTGCAACCCGAGAGACCCGGGTTCTATCCCTGGATGGGCAAGAGCCCCTGGAG
>SJYA01004158.1:0-37869 GCA_006410615.1 Neotragus moschatus
GCCCATCAAAATCTCCTGCCGCGTGACCTTGTCACGGGTGGGATTCCTCACGCTGGCTCCCGGCAGTCTAGTGTTTCTAACATAAAAACTACTATATTCCTTTTTCTATATCCCAATTACATTTATTAATATCCTTCAAGTGTCTAAAAGATAAAGAATATGGAGATCTGGTAGCAGTCATTGACTCAACAGTGAAACCCGTCACCAATATAATTTTTAGCTATTTAGAAAAGAGTCTGTATCTTTAAGATGCATTAAGCTTTGTGCCTCTTTCAGCAGGGGGTCTGTAAATAATTCACAAGTTGTAAAAGTCCGGACAGACCGGTCAGGTAAGTTAGAAAGCTATCACAGGGTTTTAGGCTGAGACATTCTTTTTATATGCAGGAGACTTTTAAGTGGAGCCCTAAGTTAATTCCTTTTAGAGGAAGGTGATCGGGGATGGCCTCCTGTTATGTCAGAAGAGTGGAAAGCACAGTACAATAAGGCAGGCAGATTCTGGTTTTGGGGTATAGATGTTCAGGAAAACCCAGGGGAAACCCCTGAAACCAGATCATGCCTTTGCGTATGTCTATCTTCCTTCCTCATCACCTTTGCCAAAGTCGGGATTCCTCATGCTGGCTCCTGACACTCAGGGTTCCTCTCCAGTACTGACATGGATCTTGTGGTTCCTATAGAGGTTACACAGGGGAGTCAGGCCTCGTCTTGTGTGCAGACATGCAAGTCCACTTTCCTCTCGAGCGGTTACCTTAGTGTCAGGCTTCCTGTCGAGGTGACATATGAATCTGTGGCTTTCTCTTGAGGTGTCACATGGCTGTCACACGTGCCATAATGTTTTGAGTCGATACTTGGGCTGACAGTTGAGTCACTGCAAGGGAATCAGGTGTATCTGGAGTAGATTGGGACTTCGGGGTTTTTTGGAATGGTGGCATGACTCTTGGAGGTCCTCTCAACTTTGAGTTTGAGACCACCTCTTCTTGAGGTGCAATGGGAATGCCGGGATACCTTTCCCTACGAACAAGGTAAACGGACCCTCATCTTGAGATAAGGAGGGAAAACCAGGGCTCCTCTTGAGTTGTGGTGGGACCCTCAGTGTTCCTCTCGAGTGGAGATGGGTATGTTGGGGAACTTCTTGACTTGCCTCAAGGGTGTCAAAGACTCTTTCGAGGCTGAAGAGGAAAGGTGTGATTTCTCTCAAGATGCCACAGGGGAAAAGGACGTCATCTCACGTTGAGGAGAGAATCTCCTTGTCTTCCTCGAATTCTGGCAGGATACTGGGAATCCTCTCGAGTTACGATGGGGACCTCAGGGACTGCTCATGTTGCCTTTGGATAATTCAGTCTCCATGTGATTTGGAAGAGGCCTGTCAGGATTCCTCAGCAGTAGGTGACGAGTCCTAGATCCTCATCTGGAGCTGAGGCCAGAACCTCAGGGTTCTTCTCCAGTGCTGACATGGATCTTGGGGTTCCTATGGAGTTTCAGCAGGGGAATCAGGCCTCGTCCCGTGTGGAGACATGCAAATTCGCTTTCCTCTCGAGTTGTAAAAGTATTGTCAGGCTTCTTTTCGAGTTCACATAGGAAACTGTGGCATTCTTGCAAGGTGCTACAAGGCTGTCACATGTTCCATCGTGTTTGGAGCCAATACACGAGGTTACAGTCAAGTCAGTGCAGGGAATCAGGTGTATCTGGAGTGGATTGGGACATTGGGGTCTTTTGGAATGGTGGCACGACCTCTGGAGATCCTCTTGACTTTCAAGTTGAGACCATGTCCTCTTGAGGTGCAACGAGAATGTCGGCATTCCCTTCCCGATGAAGCAGGGAAATGGACCCTCATCTCGAGATGATGAGGGGGAAACGGGGCTCTTTTTGAGTTGTCGTGGGACCCCCGGTGTGCCTCTCGAGTGGATATGGTTATGTCGGGGAACTTCCTGAGTTACCTCAAGGGTGGCAAGGACCGTTTTGAGGCTCATGATGGATGGTGGGATTTCTCTCGAGATGCCTCAGCGGAAAATGGCCTCATCTCGCGTTGACGGTAGTATCTCCTGGTTTTTCTCGAATTGCAGCAGGATAATTGGAATTCCTCTCAAGTTAAGATGGGGACCTCGGGGACCAGCAAGTATGGCTTCAGGAAAGTCCAGTCTCCATGCAATTTGCGAGGGGCCTCTCGGTATTCCACTCCACTCACTGCCAGGGCCGAGGTCCTCATCTGGAGTTGAGGCTGGAACCTTAGGATTCCCCTCCAGGACAGACATGGATCTCTGGAGTTTCCACCGAAGAATCAAGCCTTGTCTCATGAGGACACATGCAAGTCTGCTCTGCTCTCAAGCTGGAAAAGCAGAGTCAGGCTTCCTGTTTAGTTGACATAGAGATCGGTGGCTTTCTCTTGAGGTGCCACAGGGCTGTCACACCTGCCATCGTGTTTGGAGTCGATCCTCAAGGTGACTGTCGAGTCAGTGCAGGGGAGTTACATGTATCTGGAGTGGATGGGATACTGGGGTCTTTTTGAATGGTGGCACGACCCCAGGAGTTCCTCTCGAGTATCAAGTTGAGACAGCCTCCTCTTGAGGTGCGACGGGAATGCCAGGATTCCTTTCCCGACAAAGCAGGAAAATGGACCATCATCTCAAGATGAGGACAGAAAACCTGGGCTCTTCTGGAGTTGTGGCAGGACCCTCGGTTCTCCTCTAGAGTGGAGATGGGTATGTCGGGGAACTTCTTGAGTTGCCTCAAGGGTGGCAAGGACACTTTCAAAGGTTAAGATGGAAGGTGGGATTTCTCTCGAGATGCTGCAGGGGAAAAGGGCCTCATCTCGCGATGAGGGGAGAATCTCTTGGTTTTTCTCAAGTTGCAGCAGGAAACTTGTGGCCCCTCTTGAGTTAGGACAGGGACCTCAGGGACCCACTCGTGTGGCCTCAGTAAAGTCCAGTCTCCATGCGAATTTCAAGGGGCCTCTCAGGATTCCTGTGCAGTTGCTTCTGGGGCTGAGATCCTCATCTGGAGTTGAGGATGGAACCTCAGGGTTCCTCTCCAGCGCTGACATGGATCTTGGGGTTCCTCTGGAGTTTCCACAGGGGAGTCAGGCCTCATCTCATGTGGAGACATGTAAGTCTGCTCTCCTCTCAAGCTGGAAAAGCAGTGTCAGGATTCCTGTCGAGTTGACATAGGGATCGGTGGTTTTCTCTCGATGTCCCACAGGGCTTTCAAACCTGCCATCATGTTGTGAGTCGATACTCGGGGTGACAGTCGAGTCAGTGCAGGGGAATCAGGTGTAACTGGAGTGGACTGCGACATCGGGGTCTTTTGGATCAGTGGCGTGACCCCTGGAGGCCCTCTCCACTTTCAAGCTGAGAGCAACTCCACTTGAGGTGTGAGAGGAACGCTGGGATTCCTTTCCCGATGAAACAGGGAAATGGACCCTCATCTTGAGATGAGGAAGGGCTCTTCTTGAGTTGTGGCGGGACCCTCGGTGTTCCTCTTGAGTGGAGACGGGTATGTCTGGGACCTTCTTGAGTTGCATCAAGGGTGTCAAGGACCCTTTCGAGGCTCAAAAAGCAATGTGGGATTTGTCTCGAGACTCCACAGTGGAAAAGGCCTCATATCGCTTGGAGTTGCAGCAGGAAACGTAGGGTTCCTCTCGAGTTTCGACAGGGATCTCAGGGACCCATGCGTATTGCCTCAGGAAACTCCAGTTCCATGCGATTTGCAAGGGGCCTCTTGGGATTCCTCTGCAGTCAGTGCGGGGTCCTATGTCCTCATCTGAAGCTGAGGCCGGATCCTCAGATTTCCTCTCCAGTGCTGTCATGGATCTCGGGGTTCATATGGAGTTTTAACAGGGGAGTAAGGCTTCGTCTTGTGTGGAGACATGCAAATACATTTTCTTCTCAAGCTGTAACAGTAGTGTCAGGATTCCTGTCGAGTTGACATAGGGATCTTTGGATTTCTCACAAGGTGCCACAGTGCTGTCACACGTGCCATCGTGGTTTGTTTTTTGTTTTTTTTTTTTTTTTTCCATCATCTTTTGAGTCGACACTCTAGGTGACAGTCGAGTCAGTGAGGGGTAATCAGGTGTATCTTGAGTGGATTGTGACATTGGGGTCTTTTGGAATGGTGGCACGACGCCTGGAGTTCCTCTCAACTTTCCAGTTGAGACCCCCTGGTCTTGAGGTGTGCCGGGAACTCCAGGATTCCTTTCCCAAGGGAGCAAGGAAATGGACCCTCATCTCGAGATGAGGAGGGAAAACAGGGCTCTTCTTGAGTTGTGGCAGGACCCTCGGTGTTCCTCTTGAGTGGATATGGGTATGTTGGGGAACTTATTCAGTTGCATCAAGGGTGTCAAGGACTCTTGCTAGTTTCTACAGGGAAGGTGGGATTTTTCTAGAGAGGCTCCAGTGGAAATGGGCCTCATATCTCGTTGAGGGGAGAATCTCCTGGTTTTTCTTGAGTTGCGACAGGAAACTTGGGGTTCGTCTCGAGTTATGATGGGGACCTCTGAGACCTGGTTGTGTTGCCTCTGGAAAGTCAAGTCTCCACGAGATTTTCGAGGGACTCTCAAGATTACTCTCTGGTCGGTGCTGGGGCCTTTGTCGTCATCTCGAGAAGAGCTCAGAAACTGACTATTCCTCTCCAGTGCTGACATGGATCTCTGGGTTCTTATGGAGTTTCAACAGGGGTGTCAGGCCTCATCTCATGTACAGACATGGACATCTGCTTTCCTCTCGACCTGTAAAAGTAGTGTCAGGCTTCCTGACTCTTTTCCTGACCTTTGCATAGCTCCCAGAGCCCTTCCAGGCCTCTTTTGGCCCCATTCTTTGCCAGGTCAGCCATGTATTGAAACTTGCCTTTGGGAAGTCCCAGGGCATAAGCTCCATGTAATACCAGTCCCACATTGAAAAGCATGTAGGTGTTGTAGACTGACAGACCAAGACAGTAGATTAGAGACTGACCCCACTCTGCAGATGAAGAGACTATCGAAACCCTGAGGGGCATATGGCTTTTCAAGGTCCATATCACAGATGAGAAGAAGGATCCTGTCTGAAAGAGCTGTTTCCTCAGAGCTCAGGCCCTGGCAGCACCCAGGCCTGCCAAAGCTGTGGGGTGAGTGGTGTGGGTGTCAGTTTGCCTGCACATGGCCTAAGCGGGTGAGTGAACAGACAGAAATCCAGAGGTTCGCTTGGGGAGCTTTGTGTAAGGTACTAGGGCAACGAACCCAGGAAATGATGTCACTTCCTGGCAACAGAACCCAACAGAACACAAAAACCAGATCTCCAGGCCTCACAGTGGAGCGGAGCCCCCAGCCAGTTCACAGGCAGCCAGGCTGTATTGCTGTTTGCCCCTTCCCAGAGGCCGGGAACTTGGGAGAGCTCACTAGCATAGAATCTGGGAACGCAGTTGGTGCTGGCTCAGTACCCCCCCACACCCCGTGAGAGGCCTCTAGCCCTATTCCCAAAGAAACAGAGAGGTAACACAGGAGTTCCAGCATGGGCAAGGTCCCCTCTACCATCCCATCCGGGTAACCCTGAGTCCCTTCCCTGTGTGTGAATGGGGGTTTCCTGGGATAACTCTGCCACAAGCAAGCCCCTGAGGATGTGGCTCAGAAGTCTGTGGGCTGGGGGTGTCCACACGCGAGGGGAGAGCAGGCTGGGTGGGATGGGGAGAGTCCAGGCAACACCAGATGCCCAGGAAGACCCCAAGCCCTCAGGGGCGTCTCTGTCGTCCAGGGTGGGTATGTGAGCAGGCACATGTTTCTGCTGGCAGCAGAATTTTGAGCGAGCAGAAGCAGCCGCCATACTGGTCAGGCCAAGCTCAGTAAAGTCCAGGCAAGGCTGGCTGATGGTCAGTGTCATTTCAGAGCTTCCCGATTCAATGTGGCCCATGAGGGGGGCACCCCGTTCACCTCCCCAAGAGAGCCTTTGGTTCACCACAGTCCTGCCTGTGAGGCCCAGTGCAGGATACATGTGAGTGTTCCCATGGAGTGATCAGCCAAGCTGGGAATGAAGAGGAAGCGGGGAAGGCCTGTTCCACACACACCACCCAGGACACAACCTGGGGCACAGTCTCAGGCTGCTGTGGAGTTCAGTACACCCAGCGCTGACCCTGAACCCTGAGAACCCCTGCCACTGAGGCAGAAGGTGGACCTGGAACCCAGCACTGCAGAGCACAGAGGTGAGGAGGCTGGGGCTGTGCATGTGAGTGTGTGGGGAGGGGGTGCTGAGCTACCCAGGGAGGAGTCACCCAGAGCTGGGTCTGGGCCTGGAACAAAGGCTCACCTCACACCACCCATCTTTCACACTGCGGTCACAGTGCATCCTATGCTGGGTATTCTTTGTGATTCTCTGGGAAGCTTTCTGTCCCCGTATACACACATCACAATGTTGGCAATGGGTAACCTTCTCTCCTCTCATAGCTCTAGCACTGGCTTCTAATTACAATAAGTCTCCACTTCCAAGTTCTGTCCCTACAGCAGTCAGTGCTACAGGTGCAGGACCCAGGGATCAACTGAGGGGAGATAGAGACCTGAGACTTCCCTTCCCAAAGACACCAGACCAGCTGGGTACTGGCCAGCACACTGGGCATATCAGACCTCTGTGCCTGCAGGACCCCCAGCCGCAGGCACTGATGTCCCACTACCTCAGCGAGAACATCCACCTCCCCCTGCACCTGTACCTGCTCCGGCTTTGGCAGGAGAACTTGACTCAGGGGATGAGTCACCACCTCTGCAGGGAGAGCCTGCCCTGGCTCCTGCCCAAGACCCAGATCCCCACGTTGCCTGATCCACCCCTGCAGGGAGAACCGGCCCCTGCTCTGGACACAGACCAGGAGCCCTTTCTGGAAACACCTCATCCCGGGGAGCAGTTGGCTCTGCACCCTCCAACCCTGCCTGCTTCCCGTGGATGCCATCAACTCACTCCACACCCAGGGCAGATTGATTGCCCTTCCCCTGAGCTTATTTGCATCTGGTGTGTGTGTAGCTTTCTTTTGATATCTTATTTTTTATGGCTTTATGTATCTTTTCCTATTAAGCTTTTGTAAATAAATTTTACTTTAATTGATACAATTTAGGAATATTAAGGCCTTCACAATGCTGTGTAACCATCACCAATGTCTACATTCACACCTTCTCATTCTATCTCCCCACTTCCTAGCAAAGCCTGGATTCATGACAAGAACTCCCCATTCCTCCCTCCCCCACCTGACAACATTTAGTCTTCTTCTTTCTCCATTTCATCCCACTCTTTGGGTGTCCGCAATCAACGCCAATCATTGAAATGATAGATAACAGATTCTTTTTTTTTTTTTGACAGAATGGGAACTTTATAGGTGCTTAATCTTGCTTGCTAGCCTCTTTGCAGTTTCATGGTTTTTACAGTCCATGGAATTATCTAGGCCAGAATACTGGAGTGAGTAACTTTTCCATTCTCCAGGGATTTTTCTGACTCTCCACATATTGTAAGACTAAACTTGAGAATTCTTGTTTTTATTTCATTTGAGGTAGCCTTTGTGTAACTGAAAAGACAGTGTAGAGACTTTCAGGATGTCATCTGCAAAAGGAAACCCTTTTGGCACATGGGGTCCGAACCTCCAGTTAGGCATTGCTGTTGTAAATGTGTCATCTCAGCCAGAAGGGAGATGTGGAGCTCTTCCTTTTCCACAAACAAAGCCAAAGAAGAAGCCAAAAGAGAGAGCTGGAAAATGAATAACACCAACGACCAAAAACGGTTCCTCGTCAGACAAAGCTAGAGAAAAGCAAACAGTATATGGCCCGAAAAATCCTCTTGGAAATGAATGTTCTGTATGGAAGAGAAGAAACATGTGAGGGTGGACAGGCCATGCCCATGGCCAGTGCAGTTTCCAGATGCCCTGACCACTCAGATGAAGACCCATGCCAGTCTAAACCCTTTCCACACAGCAGCGATGGTCATCACCGTGTAAGTGTTTAGTCTGGTGTCAATATGCCCAGGGTACCACACAGACCTGTTTCTATTCTTGTGCCCCACATTCCACCCTCAGGAAGGCAGCTGGCTCAGCCATGAGCTGCGACCACCTCCAGGGTAGACTGCACCTTCTCTTCTTTATGCACCATGAACCTGCACACAGTGAGCCTTCAGAACTTCAAGAAACTCGTCCCATCCCCACTAGAGCCAGAAGCCTCCCCTGGCATACAAACGCCTATAGAGTCACTTTGGCCCCAGCCCTAATTCTGGACCTCTGGAGACTACTTCAGCCTTTACAGTGAGAATAATCAGGTCCTTTATACACAGATACCCAGCTGTCAGATCTGAGGTTTGGATTTATTGTCAGATCTGTCTCTCCCATGGCAGACAGGTGTCCCGTCATGCAGGCAAAGGAGCACATGAGCTGAGTTTCAAGGGAGGCTGTGAAAGGACAGCAGTTAATACAAATTGTTGCAAACTGAGGAAGAGTCTTTGTGCGTCTCAGAAAAGGCCTCTGGTGTGGAAGTGTGGAGGAGGGTCCCGATGGTGCAAAGGAAAGAGAGATACTGAGGGCCAAAGGCTCTTGGTCTCTCCTTTAGCAGCTCCAGTGGTAGCCTCTGAACTCTGAACAGCCAGTCTGGTCCCGTGAGCATGACTCTAATTTCCTCAGAAAGCAAGAGAAAGGGAGCAGGGTGTGCAAGAACCCGGAGGGTGTGGTGGGGTGTATGAAGGGAAGTGCCATTCTTTCTTCAGTGCAAACTGATTTTGTGAGTCTCCCAGCTGCCACATGGCAATTACCAAGTCAGGTCCCCACAGCACCCAGTTTGGGCTGGGTGCCTTAGCCCTGTCACACAGACAAGCTTCACCATGTGGCCTCCCTGAGTTCTAACAGCAGGAAATGCGTGGTTTCTCTGGGTACACACTTCCTTGCTATAGCTGAGTTACCCCCTACTTAGAGCTTCAGTTTTCTCCTCTAGAATAAGGACAACGATTGCTAGCTTAGCAGGTTGCTACCTTAAACTTGTGAAGACTCTTTAGGGTAATCCTACAATTAGTAGCTGGTCTTAAGAGATATTGGGCTTCCCTGATACCTCCGCTGGTGAAGTATCCTCCTGCATTGCAGGAGACCCAAGTTTGGTTCCTGGGTCAGGAAATCCTAATCTGCTGCAGAAGGGTCAGGGTACCTAGTCCAGTATTCTTGGGTCACTTTGTGGCTCAGCCGGTAAAGAATCTGCCTGCATGCAGAGACCTGAGTATGACCCCTGGGTTTGAAAGATGCCCTGGAGAAGGAAAAGGCTGCTCAATCCAGTTTTATTGCCTACACAATTCCATGGATCCTATAGTCTATGGGCTCGCAAAGAGTTGGACACAACTGAAGGACTTGTCCCTTCACTTTCAAGAGATATCTCCTGAATCCAGATTACACTGGAGTCACTAGGTGCCATCTGGCATTTCTTCCCTGACGCCAGCCAAAACCCACACATTTGCATTTGCAGGGTCTCCACTTAGCCCACTGGACAGAAAAACCAGCGTGGTTCCACAGGCTTACAGATAAGCAGGAGGACTCACAGGCATAAGGCTTCCTCCCAGTCTCAGTAGGAGCTTCGGGACCACAGCAGGAGCCACGTTCTCAAAACCTAGGCCCAGCAGTGTCCTCATTCTCAAGCCACTGCCTCTGCCCTGATGGGAGCAGAAAGGTCACCAATCGCCCCTGGCAGACCTCACGATCCTCCCACTGCTGTAGACTGACATCACCAGGCCCAACACTTCCAGCAGAACCAGAACTCCTCTTCCCCTTGATTGCAGCCTGAGTCCTGGTCCTGGGCCCCGAATGGTCACTGCCCAAGTCCTGAGCCCATCAAGGTAGCCAGGGAGGATGGAGCACACAGATTGGAAAGATTCAGGTCATGTGACCATACTCTCCAGGACGCCTGTAAGGGCCTCACCATATGTCAGGGATGGTGACATTGCAATGCCCCAAGGGCAGGGCTGAGAATCAGGTCACTGTGTCCTTGTGCTCCATGTCCTGGGACGAGCTTGCACAACGTCTCTACACAGCACTTTGTTCTCTGCAGACAAAATATTCATGACACACCTCTTCCCTTCCCAACCGTAGTTTCATACAACATTATTCAAGGGAGCAAGAACTCCTGTTTGAAGATAGGTTTGGAGATCCCCCGCCTAGCATCTAGTCTTCTTCTGTGTGTCGTGGTAGAATAATTGATTCAGTGAAAAAATACCCATTAGCACCACCACATGCTACTCTGTGTTTTGAGGATTCTTGCCTGTTCTGAGTAGATCATATGTTCCAGGGCCCCCCCCAATGGAGTGAATTTTGTCCAAGGAAGCCCCTGAGACTCTGAATCCCTCAATCACGTTGCTGTATGCCCTAAAATAACAAATCTTTAAAAATGCATAATATTTTGATTATAAAGTAAGGTATTCATTCAGCAAAAATTGTTATAAAATTTGTCAAGTTTTCCTTTCAATTTTTAGTTCTTGGTATGTGTCTTAATTGCTATGGTGGTGTTTTGTGAGGCAGGGATCCAACTTACTTTCCCAGTAGGTGCAAAATAGCCCCAATGGGCCTCCTCCATTCCTTTACATATTCAGTTCAGTTCAGTTCAGTCGCTCAGTCGTGTCTGATTCTCTGCAACCCCATGAATCGAAGCACGCCAGGCCTCCCTGTCCATCACCAACTCCTAGAGTCCTCTCAGACTCACGTCCATCAAGTCAATGATGCCATCCAGCCATCTCATCATCTGTCATCCCCTTCTCCTCCTGCCCCCCAATACCTCCCAGCATCAGAGTCTTTTCCAATGAGTCAACATGTTGTATGAAGTGGCCAAAGTACTGGAGTTTGAGATTTAGCATCATTCCTTCCAAAGAAATCCCAGGACTGCACTCCTTCAGAATGGATTGGTTGGATCTCCTTGCCATCCAAGTGACTCTCAAGAGTCTTCTTCAACACCACAGTTCCAATGCATCAAGTCTTCGGCACCCAGCTGTCTTCACAGTCCCACTCTCACATCCATATGTGACAACTGGGAAAACCATAGTCTTGACTAGACGGAACTTTGTTGGCAAAGTAATTAATGTCTCTGCTTTTGAATATGCTATCTAGGTTGGTCATAACTTTCCTTCTGAAGAGTAAGCGTCTTTTAATTTCATGGCTGCAATGACCATCTGCAGTGATTTTGGAGCCCCCTCAAAATATTGTCTGACACTGTTTCCACAATCCCCCATGTATTAGCCATGACATGATGGGACAGAGGCCATGATCTTAGTTTTCTGAATGTTGAGCTTGAAGCCAACGTTTTCACTCTCCTCTTTCACTTTCATTGACAGGCTCTTTAGTTCCTCTTCACTTTCTGCCATAAGGGTGTTGTCATCTGCATATCTGAGGTTATTCATATTTCCTCCAGCAAACTTCATTCCAGCTTGTACTTCTTCCAGCCCAGCCTTTCTCATGATGTTCTCTGCATGTAAGGTATAGAAGCAGGAGGACAATACACAGCCTTGAAGTACTCCTTTCTCTATCTGGAACTAGTCTTTTGTTCCATGTCAACTTCTAACTTTTGCTTCGTGACCTGCATATAGTCTTCTCAAAAGGCAGGTCAGGGGGTCTGGTATTCCCATCTCTTGAAAATTTTCCAAGACTTTATTGTGATCCACACAGTCAAAGGCTTTGGTATAGTTAGTAAAGCAGGAATAGATGTTTTTCTAGAACTCTCTTGATTTTTGATGATTCAGCGGATGTTGGCAATTTGATCTCTGGTTCCTCTGCCTTTTCTAAAAACCAGCTTGAATATCTGGAAGTTCACGGTTCATGTATTGCTGAAGCCTTGCTTGGAAAATATTGAGCATTACTTTACTAGCATGTGAGATGAGTGCAACTGTGTGGTAGTTTGAGCATTCTTTGGCCTTGGAATGAAAACTGATCTTTTCCAGTCCTGTGGCCACTGCTGAGTTTTCCACATTTGCTGGCATATCAAGTGCAGCACTTTCACAGCATCATGTTTTAGGATTTGAAATACCTCCACTGGAAATCCTTCACATCCACTAGTTTCTTCATAGTGATGCTAAGGCCCACTTGACTTCACATTCCAGTATGTCTCCTAGTAGGTGAGTGATCACACTATTGTGATTATCTGGGTTGTGAAGATCTTCCTGGTACAGTTCTGTGAATTCTTGCCACATCTTCTTCTGCTTTTCTTAGGTCCATAACGTTTCCATCTTTATCGAGCCCGTCTGTGCATGAAATGATCCCTTGGTATCTAATTTTCTTGACGAGATCTCTAGCCTTTTCCACTCCATTGCTTTCCTCTATTTCTTTGCACTGTTCGCTCCTGAAGGCTTTCTTATCTCTCCTTGCTATTCTGTGGAACAATGTGTTCAGATGCTTATAGCTTTCCTTTTCTCCTTTGCTTTTCTCTTCTCTCCTGTTCACAGCTGTTTGTAAGGCCTCTTCAGAGAGCCATTTTGGGTTTTTTTGCATTTCTTTTTCTTGGGGATGGTCTTGATCCCTGTTCCTGTACAATGTCACGAACTTCCATCCATAGATCATCAGGCACTCTATCAAATCTAATCCGTTAAATCTATTTCTCACTGTATAATCATCAGGGATTTGATTTAGGTCACACCTGAATTGTCTAGTGGTTTTTCCTACTTTCTTCAATTTAAGTCTAAATTTAGCAATAAGCTGTTCATGACCTGAGCCAGTCAGCTCCCCGCCTTGTTGTTGCACACTGTATGGAGCTTCTCCATCTTTGGCTGCAATGAATATAATAAGTCTGATTTCAGTGTTGATCATCTGATGATATCCATGTTAGAGTCTTCTCTTGTGTTGTTGGAAGACGGAATTTGCTATGATCAGTGAGTTCTCTTGGCAAAATTCTATTTGCCCTGCTTCATTCCCTACTCCAAGGTCAAATTTGCCTATTATTCCAGGTGTTTCTTGAATTCTTACTTTTGCATTCCAGTCCCCTAGAATGAAAAGGACAACTTTATTGGGTGTTAGTTTGAAAAGGTCTTGAAAGTCTTCATAGAACCTTTCAACACCAACTTCTTCAGCATTACTGGTTGGGGCACAGGCTTGGATTACCTGATATTGAGTGAGTTGCCTTGGAAAGAAACAGAGATCATTCTGTCGTTTTTAAGAGGGCATCTAAATACTGCACTTCAGATTCTTTTGTTCACCATGATGGCTACTCCATTTCTTCTAAGGGATTCCTGCAGTCAGTAGTAGATATAATGGTCATCTCAGTTAAATTCACCCATCCCAGTCCATATTAGTTCGCTGATAACTAGAATGTCAACATTCACTCTTGTCATCCCCTGTTTGACCACTTCAAATATGCCTTGACTCATGAATGGGCATTCCAGTTTCCAGATTCTTATGCAGTATTTCTCTTTACAGCAACAGACCTTGCTTCTATCACCAGTCACATCCACCACTGGGTATTGTGTTTGCTTTGGCTCCATCCCTTCAGTCTTTCTGAAGTTATTTCTTCACTGATCTCCAGTAGCATATTGAGGACTTACCGACCTGGGAGTTCTTCTTTCAGTGTCCTCTCATTTTGCTTTTTCATACTGTTCATGGCGTTCTCAAGGCAAGAATACAGAGGTGCTTTGCCATTCCCTTCTCCAGTGGACCACATTCTGTCAGCCCTCTCCATCATGACCCATCCGCCTTTGGTGGCCCCTCAAGGCATGGCTTAGTTTCACTGAGTTAGACAAGGCTGTGGTCCATGTGATCAGATTGGCTGGTGTCTGTGATTATGGTCTCAGTATGTGTCCTCTAATGCCATCTTACAACATCTACCGTCTTACATGGATTTCACTTACCTTGGTCGTGAGGTACATATTCATGGCTGCTCCTGCAAAACGCAGCCACTTCTCCTAACCTTGCACGAGTGAGATCTCCTCAGGGCCACCCCTCTTGACCTTGAACGTGGAGTAGCTCCTCTTGGCCCTCCTGTACCCGCACACAACCTTTAGTGGTGTTGAAACTACAAATATGTCTGCCAGCCACAAGTAAAGTGAAGTCACTTAGTCGTGTCTGACTCTTTGTGATTCCATGGACTGTAGCCCAACAGTCTCCTCCATCCATGGAATTTTCTAGGCAAGAGTCCTGGAGTGGGTTACCATTTCCTTCTCCAGGGGATCTTCCCGTCCCAGGGATCAAACTAGGGTCCCACATTGTGGGCAGACGTTTTACCATCTGAGCCACCAGGGAATCAAGCTTTCACAAATCAAAAAGAGAGTAAACTGAACATAAGAGACGACTTGCAAGTCATGTATCTCATAAGCGGTTCCTATGTAAAATAGACTAAGAACAAACAGCACTCAAGTCTCCAAGAAAAAACACACTACCCTTGTCCCATACCCCAACACCAACTCCAACCTAAATACTTGATCTCACTCTATTCTATCCCTAAAACCTAACCCTAAGCTAAAAATATACATGTGCATTCAAAGGCATCCAGCCACCCACAGGAGAGACAGAGAGAAAAAGAAAAAGAAAGCCAGAGACTGAATTTTGAAAGGAAAAGGAAGACATGTCTAGAGAGAGACACTGAACCAAAGAGAGGAAATGAGTAGATTTTACAGACCTTTTCATAAACCTATCTGCAAGTTAGAAGCAATAGCAGTGGCCATCCACCACAGAAGTGGGAAAATGACCCAAGCTTATGAGAGTAAAGGAGAAGAATGCAGGGAGCCATTATAGGCTCAGCCACCCACAGAAGCTGAGATGGGGCACTTGAACCAGAATCTCAATGGAAGAAACAGGACCAAAAAGTTGGGTTATCCTTTACACAAGAGAAGGTGACCTTCCACTCTTCCTTTCCATCCTCAATTGGGGTGAGCCATGTCCCAAAATAGGCAGGAAGGGAAGTGCAGTCGAGTTGCTATAGGAATCTGTGGCCTTCTCTTTAGGTGCCACAAGGCTGTCACACCTGCCATCGTGTTTACAGTCCATACTCGGGATGGCAGTCGACTCTTTGCAGGGGAATCAGGTTTATCTGGAGTGGATTGGGACATCAGGGTCTTTTCCAATTGTGGCACGACCCCTGGACTTCCTCTCGAGTTTCAAGTGAGACCACTTCCTCTTGAGGTGCGACGGAAATGCCTGGATTCCTTTCCAACAAAGCAGGAAAATGGACCCTCATCTCAAGAGGAGGAGGGAAAAATGGGGCTCTTCTTGAGTTGTGGTGGGGCAATCGATTTTCCTCTTGAGTGGAGATGGTTATTTCAGGGAACTTCTTGAGTGGCATCAAGGATTAGAAGAAGCCTTTTCATGCTCCAACTCGAAGGTGGGATTTCTCTCGAGATGCCATAGTGGAAAATGACCTCATCTCGCATTGAGGGAAGAGTCACCTGGTTTTTCTCGAATTGCCACAGGAAACCAGGGGTTCCTTTCGAGTTACGACGGGCACCTCAGGTACCTACTCGTGTTGCCTCAGGAAAGTCAAGTCTCCATGTGAGTTTCAAAGGGCTTCCAGGGATTCCTCTCTAGTCTGTGCCAGGGCTGAGGTCCTCATCTGGAGTTGAGGACAGAACCTCAGGTTTCCTCTCCAGTGCTGACATGGATCTCAGGGTTCCTCTGGAGTTTCCACAGGGGAGTCAGGCTTCGTCTCGTGTGGAGACATGCATGTCTGCTTTCCCCTTCAGCTGTAAAAGTAGTCTTAGGCTTCCTATCGTGTTGACATAGGGATCTGTTGCTTTCTCTCGAGGTGCCACAGGGCTGTCACACGTGCCATCGTGTTTCACTCGATACTCGTGGTGACAGTTGAGTCAGTGCAGGGGAGTCAGGTTACTCTGGAGTAGATTGGGATATCAGGGTCTTTTGGAATTGTGGCATGAACCCTGGAGTTCCTCTTGACTTTCAAGTTGAGACCGCTTCCTCTTGAGGTGGGACTGGAACGGCGGGATTCCTTTCCTGAGGAAGCAGGGAAATAGACCCTCATCTCGAGATGAGGATGAAAAAACAGGGCTCTTTTTCAGTTGTGGCGAGAATCTCGGTGTTCCTCTCGAGTGGAGACGGGTATGTCGGGGGGAACTTCTTGAGTGATATCAAAGGTGTCAAGGAGCCTTTCGAGGCTCTAGAGGGAAGGTGGGATTTCTCTCGAGACAGTGCAGTGGAAAAGGGCCTCATATCGCGTTGAGGGGAGAATCTCCTGGTTTTTCTCAAGTTGCGGCAGAAAATTTGGGGTATCTCTCGAGTTATGACGGGGACCTCAGGAACCCACTTGTGCTGCCTCAGGAAAGTCCAGTTTCCATGCGAGTTGCGAGGGGTCTCTCGGGATTCTTCTCCAGTCGGTATTGGGGACTATGTCCTCATCTTGAGTTGAAGCCAAAATCTCAGGGTTCCTCTCCAGTGCTGACATGGATCTCTGGGTTCCTATGGCATTTCAACAGGGGAGTCAGACCTCATCTCGTGTGGAGTCATGCTCTTCCACTTTCCTCTTGTGTTGTAAAAGTAGTGTCAGGCTTCCTGTCGAGTTGACATAGGAATCTTTGGCTTTCTCTCAAGGTGCCACAGGGCTGTCACACCTGCCATCTTGTTTGAAGTCAAAACTCCGGGTAACAGTCGAGTCACTGCAGGATAATCAGGTTTATCTAGAGTGGACTGGGATATCGGGATCCTTTGGAATTGTGACACGCACCCTGGAGTTCCTCTCGAGTTTCAAGTTGAGACCTCCTCCTCTTGAGATGTGAAGGGAAAAAATCCAAATTCTAAAATGAAAGTAAGGGGAATTTAAGTATAGCTCTCCCTATCAGACTTTAAAACATGGTCTTTTCATAATAATCAATTTGAATGCTGATTCAACCGGAACCACTGCAATGTTTTATGATTGGTGTCCGGAACAATCAAATGGAAAACTGTTAGTAAAATGGAGAGACCTCCTCTCCAGACAGTGGAAAGGTACTGACCCATTGTTAACCAGCTGTCGAGGATATGCTTGTGTTCTTCCACAGGATGCAGATTCTCCAGTTTGAGTCCTGGACAGGCTGATTTGTCATGTCATGGGTCCCCAGATACCAGATTCCCCCACTACTGAGACCCCAAAAAAAGAAGAGGCCTCCTCTACCTCTGCTCCCCCCACCAGCATGGGAAGTGCCACTGACCTCCGGATGAATGACATTGGAGATCCTGGTTGAGCAAGGAAGGAATCCGCCCACCAGAGAAATGTCACAATTTCACATATGGGATATTGCTCCCCCTGATCCCCAACCCTGCAAAAAGTTTCCAGGTCATTTCACTCAGGCAATTCAACAAGCCTCCATATCCATCTGGGAACAGATTAAAATGCTCTGTCACCAGGCACAGGGAATGGCTTCTTTACAGGGACCTTCAACCTCCCCCGAGAAAGTGTTTATTGCTATACTTGCCCTACTATCTTGCCAGGTAGGCATCTCCTCCCCAACTCCAGAAAATTATTGGGCATATTTCCCTGGCCCTCCAACTTTTCAAGTAGTCACATGTAGTAGTTTCCCCATAAGGGTCAAGACAGAGCAATCTCACCTTCTGGGAGGATCTTATACTTCCTATGTAAAAGACCAATACCCTATTAATTTCAATTATACCTTTAGGGGACTAACAGATGATTTTCCTATTTGCTTTAATTTTCCTTCTGGTCATACAGGAAACTTTATTACCAAGAAAGGATGCATTGGAGCCTCTAAAAAAGTAGTTCTGACAGACTCCCCAACCTCAAAATTTACATTTAAAGGGGATCAGTCAGTTTGGATATTACAAGCTCATATGCCGACTGTCCTTGACCCCTATGAATACTTGTTTCTCAAAGATCCACCAAAATATCCAGATTGTGACAATGTTGCTCCCTCAGATGTCATATGGAAAACTATAGATGAGCATTTAGGGTATCCAACTTGGAAATCTTGTACTTATAATTCGAGAATTGATAACAGAATACCGGGAGGAGGAAATTATACAATTCAGGACTGGAGCAACCCAAATCCAAGTCAGGACCCAACGTCCAACGATGACTTCATCAATAGATTAGACAATTGGAAAAAATATTCACTTCCTTGGCTACTAACCGCCACTAGATGGCATTGTAATCAATTTGTTCCCCCTATGTTGTCCTATACAATTAAAAATAGAACCTTTTGGCAGCCAGAAAATTGGAGAGCTCTTGCTGCTACTGCCCCTGTTACCTGAACTCACCCAGATAATGACACTACTTACTCTGTTTTAGCTTGTCTACCCTCTCCTTATGTTTTTCTTTTCACTAATGACTCCAGGAGACTTACTATATGAATGAATTATTCAGGTAGCCCTTGATGGGCTACAACAACTACAAGATTTAAATGCGAGCATGATGGTTTGTGGGCTTACTTATCTTATAAATATCAGCTTTAATAGCCACAATTGCTTCTGTTACTGTGGCAGCAATATCATTGACTCAACAAGTACATACTGCCCAATATGTTGATACTATGTCTAAAAATGTCTCTTTAATGCTAGCAACACAGGAAGCTATAGTCAGGAAACTAGAAATGAGGGTATATGGCCTCAATCAATCAATTCAGTCGCTCAGTCGTGTTAGACTCTTTGTGACCCCATGAATCGCAACATGCCAAGCCTCCCTGTAGATGCCCTAGAAGAGGCTATAATGCATATTGGGACTGAATTACCAGCTTTAAGAGTGAAATTGGCATTGTCTTGTCATGCCGACTACTGGTGGATATGTGTTACACCCCTGACAGTAAACGAGACAGATTATGACTAGAAAGAAATTAAAAATCATATTTCAGGTATCTGGAACAGCTTAGATATTGCTTTAGATTTAGAGAAACTTCATAATCAGATTCAGACCATGGAACACTCCCAATTAGATTTTACTGCCGCAGGAGCAGCTAATGACTTTTTCCACACCCTCTCTAACTTTATTTCTAGGAAGAACATTCTGTCTACTATTTTTGGCTATGCCACTGTGGGTGCTCTCCTTTTGCTTCTCATAATCATTCTTCCTTGTATTGTCAAGATTCTTCGACAACATTCAGAAGCTCGTGACTGAACTACATCTGGCTGTTTTAAGAAAAAAAAGGGGGGAGATGCCGGAAGCCAGTGTGAAGAATCCCGCCCATGGAAAAGGTCATGAGGAAGGAAGCCTGACATATGCACAGGCGTGATCTGGCTTCAGGGGTTCCCCCTGGATTTTCCTGAGCATCTATCCCCCAAAACCAGAATCTGCCTCCCTTATTGTACTGTGCTTTCCACTCTTCTGACATAACAGGAGGCTATCCCCAATCACTTTTCTCTGGAAACAGTTAACTTAGAGATCCAGTTAACAGTCTCCTGCATATAAAAGGAGTGTCTCAGCTCAAACCCCTCTGATGGCTCTCTAGCTTGCCTGACAGTTAGAGACTTTTACAACTTGTGATTGTTTACAGCCCCTCAACAGCAAGAGGCACGCAGCTTAAAACATCTTAAAGATATAGACCCTTTTTATACAACTAAAAATTATATTGGTGATGGGTTTCACTGTTGAGTCAATGACTGCTGCCAGGCTTCCATATTATTTACCTTTTAGGCACCTGGAGGATACTAATCAATGTAATTGGGATATAGGAAAAGGAATATAGTAGTTTTGATGTCAGCAACACTAGACATTTGAGTTAATGAACATTCTCTTTGCTGTAAATCACTGTATTCCTCTTTCCTTGTTATAAATTGTTGTGTCCTTGCTATGTAATAATGTAACCTTAATTAGTGCTTTCTGAGAGTGTCACCACTCTTTAGTAAGACCAATGCTTTTAAGGCAAATAAGTTTTCTGGTTGACGAGCCCTTATCAGAAAAGGGGCATAAATGGTAATAAGCCTCTTAGCCAAAAGATGATGTAAATCACCTAAGACTTGTGTATACAGAAGGGTATGCAGAAAAAAATCCTGGGTCAGAGCTGCTGACCCTACATGACTTTGCTTTTTGCAATAATCTTTATGTATGGGGTTCCTATGGAGTTTCAACAGGGTAATCAGGTGTGGAGACATGCAAGTCCGCTTTCCTCTCGAGCTGTAACAGTAGTGCCAGGCTTCCTGTTCAGTTGACATAGGGATCTGTGGCTTTCTCTAGAGGTGCCACAGGGCTGATGCTGGGGTCCAGCCCCAGTGGATCCAGGGAGTCCAAAATGGGGACGGAGTTGGAGTCTGGGAAAGGACTATTTAAATAGATATATGAGAGGTTATGAAAAAAATAGTATAGTAGGAAAATTTAATGGAGAAAAGAGGCAGAATAACTTGGTTTACGTGGAAAACTATAAAGATTAGTTTTTTATAGTTTATAAAGATTTATAAACTATAAAAGATTGAGACGAGAGGTTTGCACCATGTTTGTTAGGCCACCGACACCTGCTGGAATAGCAGAGGGTGCTCTGCATTGGGCTCCCTCTCACGTGGGTCTTAGAAGCCAGGGCAAGTAAGTAGACGTGGTGAGCCTCCACGCTCCAGATGGGAATTCAGCCTGAAAAGAGGATGGAGGGAGAGGGAGAAAGAGAAAGAGGAAGTTGACACGAGGGGAGCCAGATTTCCAAGAAATCAGTTTGAGAAGCTGGTCTGAGAAACTGGTCCATCCTTTATTGTCCGGAAAAGCTTTTTATACCTTTGGTTGTACATAGAGATCAATGAATAATACAAAATTATGTAGTGTCAGCAACCCTGACTCTTTTCGAAACCAGGCTTTCTCTCTGTATACCTAGTTGTATACACAAGTCTTAGGTGATTTATATCAGCCTCTGCCCAGAGGGCCAATTAACATTTTATAGTTCTTTTCTGATAAGGGTCTGGCAACCAGAAAACCTTAAAAGTGTTGTTCTTCCCAAAGTCTGGTGCCACTCTCAGAAAGCACTAAATAAAGTTACATTCTTACATAGCAAGGACACAACAATTTATAACAAGGAAAGAGGAGTACAGAGATTTATAACAAATAGAAAATTAATTAACTCAAAAGTCTAGTGTTGCTAATATCAAAACTACTATATTCCTTTTTCTACATCTCAATTACATTGGTCAATATCCTTCAGGTGCCTAAAAGATAAACAATATGGAGGCTTAACATCAGCCATTGACTCAACAGTGAAACCCATCACCAATTTAATTTTTAGCTTTTTAGAAAAGGCTATGTATCTTTAAGATGCTTTAAGCCTGTGCCACTCATGGTTGCGGGGCTGTAAACAATCACAAGTTGTAAAAGTCCGAGGAAACCTGTCAGGCAATTTAGAGAGCCATCAGAGGGATTTGAGCTGAAACATTCCTTTCAAATGCAGGAGACTGGATGGAGCTCAAAGTTAACTTTTTTCAGAGAAAGGTGGTGGGGGAGAGCCCCTGTTAATGTCTGAAGAGTGGAAAGCACAGTACAATAAGGCAGGCAGACTCTAGTTTTTGGTGGTAGATGCTCAGGAAAATCCAGGGGGAACCCCTGAAGCCCCATCACGCCTTTCATATGTCAGGCTTCCTTTTTCANTGGATGGAGCTCAAAGTTAACTTTTTTCAGAGAAAGGTGGTGGGGGAGAGCCCCTGTTAATGTCTGAAGAGTGGAAAGCACAGTACAATAAGGCAGGCAGACTCTAGTTTTTGGTGGTAGATGCTCAGGAAAATCCAGGGGGAACCCCTGAAGCCCCATCACGCCTTTCATATGTCAGGCTTCCTTTTTCATGATCTTTGCCATGGGCGGGATTCCTTATGCTAGCTCCTGACTGTCACATGAGCCATCGTGTTGTGAGTCGATACTCGGGGTGACAGTCGAGTCAGTGCAGGGGAATAAGGTGTATCTGGAGTGGATTGGGACATCGGGGACTTTGGAATGGTGGCATGACCCCAGGAGTTCCTATCGACTTTCAAGTTGAGACTGCCTCCTCTTGAGGTGCTATGGGAACGCAGGGATACCTTTCCCATCGAGCAGGAAAAGGGAACATCATTTTGAGAGGAGGAGGGAAAACCCGGGCTCTTCTTGAGTTGTGGCGGGACCCCTGGTGCTCCTCTCGAGTGGAGATGGGTATGTTGGGGAACTTCTTTAGTTGCCTGAAGGGTGTCAAGGACCCTTTCGAGGCTCAAGAGGGAAGGTGGGATTTCTCTTCAGGAACCGAAGCAAAAAAGGGGCCTCATCTCTAGTTGAGGAGAGAATCTCCTGGTTCTTTCTCAAGTTTTGAGAGGAAACTTGGGGTTCCTGTCAAGTTATGATGGGGATCTCAGGGACCAGCTCGTGTTGCCTCAGGAAAGTCTAGTCTCCATGCGAGTTGTGAGGGGCCTCTCAGGATTCCTCTCCAGTTGGTGCCGGGTCCTAGGTCCTCATCTTGACCTGAGGCCAGAACCTCAGGATTGATCTCCAGTGCTGACATGGATCTCGGGGTTCCTATGGAGTTTCAACAGGGGAGTCAGGCCTCGTCCCATGTGGAGACGTGCAAGTCCGCTTTCCTCTCGAGCTGTAACAGTAGTGTCAGGCTTCCTGTCGAGTTGACATAGGGATCGGTTGCTTTCTCTCTAGGTGCCACAGGGCTGTCACACGTGCCATCATGTTGTGAGTTGATACTCGGGGTGTCAGTCAAGTCAGTGTAGAGGAATCAGGTGTATCTGGCGTGGATTGGGACATCAGGGACTTTTGGAATGAATGCACGACCCCAGGAGTTCCTATCGACTTTTCTGTTGAGACAGTCTCCTCTTAAGGTGCAACAGGAATGCCAGGATTCCTTTCCTGACAAAGCAGGGAAATGGACCTTCATCTCAAAATGAGGCGGGAAAACTGGGGCTCTTCTTGGGTAGTGGTGGCACCCTTGGTGTTCCTCTTGAGTGAAGACGTTATATCAGGGTACTTCTTGAGTTGCATCAAGGTTGTTAAGCACCCTTTCGAGGCTCAAGAGGGTAGGTCCGATTTCTCTCGAGATGCCACTGCAGAAAAGGGCCTCGTCTCACGTTGAGGGGAGAATCTCCTGGTTTATCTCGAGTTGTGACAGTAGACTAGGGGTTCCTATCGAGTTACAACGGGGACCTCAGGGACCTGCTTGTGTTTCCTCAAGAATGTCAGGTCTCTATGCGAGTTGCGAGGGGCCTCTTGGGATTCCTCTCCAGTTGGTGCCGGGTCCTAGGTACTCATCTGGAGCTGAGGCCAGAACCTCCGGATACCTCTACAGTGCTGACATGTATCTCGGGGTTCCTATGGAGTTTCAATACAGGAGTCAGGCCATGTCTCTTGTGGAGACATGCAAGTCCGCTTTCCTCTTGAGCTGTAACAGTAGTGTCAGGCTTCCTGTCGAGTTGACGTAGGGATGTGTGGCTTTCTCTCGAGGTGCCACAGGTCTGTCACACATGTCATCGTGTTTTGAGTCGATGCTCAGAGTGACTGTTGAGTCAGTGCAGAGGAATCCTATGTATCTGGAGTGTATTGGGACATCGGGTTCTTTTGGAGTGGTGGCACAACCCCTGGCGTTCCTCTCGACTTTAAAGGTAAGACCGCCTCCACTTGAGGTGCTTTGGGAAAGCCAGGATTCCTTCCCGGTGAAGCCAGGAAATGTACCCTCATCTCAAGCTGATGAGAGAAAAACGGGGTCCTCTTGAGTTGTGGTGGGACCCTCTGTGTTCCTCTCGAATGGAGACGGTTATGTCGGGGAACTTCTTGGGTTGCATCAAGGGTGCCAAGGATCCTTTCTAGATTCAAGAGGGAAGGTCGAATTTCTAGCTAGACTACAGAGTGGAAAAACTCCCTCATCTTGCAATGAAGGGAGAATCTCCTGGTTTACTCAATTTGCAGCAAGAAACTTGCAATTCCTCTCAAGTTACGACGGGGACCTCAGGAACCTGCTCATGTTGCCTCAGGAAAGTCCAGTCTCATTGCGAGTTGCGAGGAGCCTCTCGGGATTCCACTCTGGTCGGTGCCAGGTCCTAGGGCCTCATGTGTAGTGGAGGCCAGAACCTCAGGGTTCCTCTCCAGTGCTGACATGGATCTCAGGGTTCCTATGGAGTTTCCACAGGGGAGTCAGGTCTCCTATCGTGTGGAGACATGCAAGTCTGCTTTCCTCTCGAGCTGTAACAGAAGTGTCAGGCTTCCTGTCGAGTTAACATAGGGATCTGTGGCTTTCTCTCCAGGTGCCACAGGGCTGTCACACGTGCCATCATGTTGTGAGTCGATACTCGGGGTGACAGTTGAGTCAGTGCAGTGGAATTAGATGTATGTGGAGTGCATTGGGACATCGGGGTCTTTTGGAATGGTGGCACGACCCCAGAAGTTCCTTTCCAATTTCAAGTTGAGACCACCTCCTCTTGAGATGCGATGGAAATGCCAGGATTCTTTTCTCGATGAAGCAGGAAATGGATCCTCATTTCAAGATGAGGAGGGAAAAACAGGGCTCTTGTTGAGTTGTGGCGGGACCCTCGGTCTCCCTCTCGAGTGAAGACGGGTATGTTGGGGAACTTCTTGAATTGCACCAAGGGTTTCAAGGACCCTTTAGAGGCTCAAGAGTGAAGGTGGATTTCTCTCAAGATGCCACAGTAGAAAGGGGCCTCATCTCGTGTTTAGGGGAGAATCTCCTAGTTTTTCTCGAGTTGTGGCAGGAATCTTGGGATTCCTCTCAAGTTATGACGGGGACCTCAGGGACCTGCTTGTGTTGCCTCAGGAACATACAGTCTCCATGCAAGTTGTGAGGGGCCTCTCGAAATTCCTCTTCAGTCGGTGCCAGGTCATAGGTCCTCATCTGAAGCTGAGACCAGAACATTAGGTTTCTTCTCCAGTGCTGACTGTAAGGTTGGACCCCCGCGCCATAATGGGCCGCCCCTTCTCTCCCCCTCTGGCGGGAGTGTTCTCTAATGGAAGGAACCTCCCAGATCCCAGGGACAAATGACAGCACACTTCACCAGCTAAAGGCGCCCCACCCCATCTACATCGAAGAACCTGTCAGCCCGCGATGCCTTGGCCGGGCAGCCTTTCCAAACCTCCGTCCATCTAGCCTGACCATCCATCGCAACAAGCGTATAAAAGCCACCCACAACACCGTCTGGGCGCGGACTTCTGAAAGTGCCTCATTCGGGGCCGGGAGCCCAGCCTAGGAGTGCTTCAGCATTAAAAAGCCTCTTAGACACATTTTTGGGGGTCCTGGTGGTCTTTACCTAACACTGACATGGATCTCGGTGTTCCTATGAAGTTTCAACAGGGGAGTCAGGCCTTGTCTCTTGTGGAGACATGCAAGTCCGCTTTCCTATCAAGCTGTAACAGTAGTGTCAGGCTTCCTGTCGAGTAGACAAAGGGATCCTTGGCTTTCTCTTGAGGTGCCACAGGGCTGTCACACGTGCCGTCATGTTGTGAGTCGATCCTCGTGGTGACAGTCAAGGCAGTGGAGGGGAATCAGGTGTATCTGGAGTGGAATGTGTCATCGGGGTCTTTTGGAATGGTGACACGACCCCAGGAGCTCCTCTCAACTTTCAAGTTGAGACCACCTCCTCTTGAGGTATGACAGGAATGCCAGGATACCTTTCCCAACGAAGCAGGGAAATGAACCCTCATCTCGAGATGAAGAGGTAAAAACGGGGATCCTCTTGAGTTGTGTCAGGACCCTCAGTGTTCCTCTTGAGTGGAGACCAGTATACCGGGGAACTCCTTGGGTTGCATCAAGGATGTCAAGGACCATTTCTAGGCTCAAGAGGGAAGGAGGGATTTCTCTCGAGATGCTGCAGTGGAAAAGGGCCTCATCTCGTGTTCAGGGGAGATTCTTCTGGTTTTTCTCGAGTTGCAGAAGGAAATTTGGGGTTCCTCTTGAGTTACGACGGGGACATCAGGGACCGGCTTGTGTGTCCTCAGGAAATTCCAGTCTCCATGCGATTTGCAAGGGGCCTCTCGGGATTCCTCTCCAGTCGGTGCCTAGTACTAGGTCCTCATCTGGAGCTTAGGCCGCAACTCAGGGTTCCTCTCCAGTGCTGACATTGATCTCAGGGTTCCTATGGAGTTTCCACAGGGGAGTAAGGCCTCGTCTCTTGTGGAAACATGCAAGTCCCCTTTCCTACCGAGCTGTTACAGTAGAGTCAGGCTTCCTGTCGAGTTGACATAGGAATCTGTGGCTTTCTCTCAAGGTGCCACAGGGCTGTCACACGTGCCATCGTGTTGTGAGTCAATACTCAAGGTGACAGTTGAGGCACTGCAGGGGAATCAGGTGTATCTGGAGTGGAATGTGTCATCGGGGTCTTCTGGAATGATGACACAACCCCAGGAGCTCCTCTCGACTTTCAAGTTGAGACCACCTCCTCTTGAGGTGTGACGGAAATGCCGGGATACATTTCCCGACCAAGCAGGAAAATGGACCCTCATCTCGAGATGAGGAGGTAAAAACGGGGCTCTTCTTAAGATGAGGGGAGACCCTCAGTGTTCCTCTCGAGTGGAGACGACTATGTCTGGGAAATTCTTGAGTTGCAACAAGAGCGGCAGGATCTATTCCGAGGCTCAAGAGGGAAAGTGGGATTTCTCTCGAGATGTCACAGCAGAAAAACGCCTCATCTTGCATTGAGGCGAGAATCTCCTGGTTTTTCTCGAGTTGTGGCAGGAAACTAGGGGTTCCTCTCGAGTTACAACGGGGACCTCAGGGACACAATCGTGTTGCCTCAGGAACGTTCAGTCTCCATGTGAGTTGCGAGGGGCCTCTGGGGATTCCTCTCCCATCAGTGCTGGGTCCTAGGTCCTCTTCTGGAGCTGGGGCAAGAACCTCAGGGTTCCTCTCCAGTGCTGACACGCATCTCGGGATTCTGATGGAGTTTCAACAAGTGAGTCAGGCCTCGTCTCTTGTGGAGACATGCAAATCCGCTTTCCTCTCGGGCTGTCAGAGTAGTGTCAGGCTTCCTGTCAAGTTAACATAGGGATCTGTGGCTTCTCTCATGGTACCACAAGGCTTTCACACTTGCCATCTTGTTTTGAGTCAATACTCGGGATGGCAGTTGAGACAGTGCAGAGCAATCCGATGTATCCTGAGTGGATTGGAACATTGGGGTCTTTCAGAAGGGTGGCACGACCCCAGCAGTTCTCTTGACTTTCAAGTTGAGACTGCCTCCTCTTGAGGTGCGACGAGAATGCCAGCAGTCCTTTCCTGATGAAACAGGGAAATGACCCTCATTGCGAGATGAGCAGCGATAAAGGGGCCTCTTCTTGAGTTGTGATGGGACTGTCGGGGTTCCTCTCGAGTGGGAAGACAGGTATGTCGGGGCACTTCTGGATTCACATCAAGGGTGTCAATGACACTTTTGAGTTTCAAGAGGGAAGGTGGGATATCTCTTGAGACGCCATGGCAGAAAAGTGCCCAATCTCCCTTTGAGGGGAGAACCTCCTGGTTTTTTTCAAGTTGCAGCAAGAAACTTGGGGTTCCTCTTGAGTTACGACGGGGATCTCAAGGACACGCTCTGTTGCCTCAGGAAAATCCATTCTCCATGCGAGTTGTGAAGGGAATCTCGGGATTCCTCTCCAGTAGGTGCCGGGTCCTAGGTCCTCATCTGGAGCTGAGTCTGGAACCTCAGTGTTCCTCTCCAGTGCTGATGTGGAGCTTGGAGTTCCTATGGAGTTTCCACAGGAGACTCAGGCCTCGTCTCATGTGGAGACATGCAAGTCCGCTCTCCTCTCAAGTTGTAACAGTAGTGTCACGCTTTATGTCGAGTTGACATATGGATCTGTGGCTTTCTCTTGAGGTGCCACAGGGTTGTCACACGTGCCATCGTGTTTTGAGCAGATACTGGGGGTGACAGCCGAGTCAGTGCATAGGAATCAGGTGTTTCTGGAGTGGATTGGGACATCAGGGTCTTTTGGAATGGTGGCATGACCCCTGGAGGTCTTCTCAACTTTCAAGTGGAGACTGCCTCCTCTTGAGGTGCGACGGAAACGGGGGCATACCTTTTTCAACAAAGCAGGGAAATGGACCCTCATCTTGAGATGAGGAGGGAAAAAGGGGGCTCTTCTTGAGTTGTGGCGGGACCCTCAGTGTTCCTCTCCAGTGGAGGCGGTTATGTCACAGAACTTCTTGAGTTGCATCAAGGGTGTCAAGGAGCCTACCATACCTCAAGAAGGAAGGTAGGATTTCTCTCGAGACGCCACAGTGGGAAAGGGTCCCATCTCTCTTTGAGGGGAGAATCCCCTGGTTTCTCTTGAGTTGTGGCAGGAAACGATTTTCCTCTCGAATCATAGCGGGGAACTCAGGGACCCGCTCTTGTTGTCTCAAGAAAGCCCATTCTCCATGCGAGTTGTGAGGGGCATCCCAGGATTCCTCTCCAGTCAGTGCTGGGTCCTAGGGCCTCATCTGGAGCTGAGGCCGGAACTTCAGGGCTCCTCTCCAGTGCTGACATGGACCTCGGGGTTCCTATGGAGTTTGAATATTGGAGTCTGGTCTCATCTCTTGTGGAGACATGCAAGTCCGCTTTCCTCTCGAGCTGTAACAGTAGTGTTAGGCTTCCTGTAGAGTTGACATAGGGATCCGTGGCTTTTTCTCCATTTTCCACAGAGCTGTCAAAATTACTGTCGTGTTTTGAGTCGATCATCAGGGTGACAGTCGAGTCAGTGCAGGGCAGTCAAGTGTATCTGGAGTGGATTGGGACATCAGGGTCTTTTGGAATGGTGGCAATACCCCTGAAATTCTTCTCAGCTTTCAAGTTGAGACCACCTCCTTTGAGGTGCGACAGGAACTCTGGGATTCGTTTCCCGACGAAGTAGGGAAATGGACCCTCATCTCAAGATGAGGAGGGAAAAACGGGGCTCTTCTTGAGTTCTGGCATGGCCCTCGGTGATCCTCTCGAGTGGAGAAGGGTATTTCAGGGTACTTCATGAGTTGCATCATGAATGTCAGGACCCTTTTGAGGCTCAAGAGGGAAGGTGGGATTTCTCTCGAGATACCACAGAGGAATAGGGCCTCATCTCGTTTTGAGGGGAGAATCTCCTGGTTTTTCTTGAGTTGTGGCAGGAAACTTGGGGTTCCTCTCAAATTATGACGGGGAACTCAGGGACGTGCTCTTGTTGCCTCAGGAAAGTCCATTCTCCATGTGAGTTTCAAGGGGCATCTCAGAATTCCTCTCCAGTTGGTGCCATGTCCTCAGCCCTCATCTGGAGCTAAGCCAGAACTTCAGGTTCCCTTTCCAGTGCTGACATGGATCTCGGGGTTCCTATGGAGTTTCAACAGATGATTCAGGCCTCATCTCGTGTGGAGGCATGAAAGTCGGCTTTCCTCTCAAACTGTAACAGGAATGTCAGGCTTTCTGTCGAGTTGACATAGGGATCTATGGCTTTCTCTCGAGGTGTCACAGGGCTGTCACAAGGGCCATCATGTTTTGAGTCGATACTCAGGGTGACAGTCGAGTCAGTGCAGGGGAATCAGATGGATCTGGAGTGGATTGGGACATTGGGGTCTTTTAGAATAGTGGCAAGACCCCTGGAATTCTTCTCGACTTTCAAGTTGAGACCACCTCCCCTTGAGGTGTGACAGGAATGCCGGGATTCCTTTCCTGATGAAGCAGGGAAATGGACCCTCATCTCAAGATAAGGAGGGAAAAACAGGGCTCTTGAGTTGTGGTACAGCCCCCAGTGATCCTCAGGAGTGGAGACAGGTATTTCGGGGTACTTCATGAGTTGCATCAAGAATGTCAGGACCCTTTTGAGGCCCAAGAGGGAAGGTGGGATTTCTCTCGATTTGCCACAGAGAAATAGGGCCTCATCTCGCTTTGAGGGGAGAATCTCCTGTATTTTCTTGAGTTGTGGCAGGAAACTTGGGGTCCCTCTCGAGTTACGATGGGGAACTCAGGGACGTGCTCTTGTTGCCTCAGGAAAGTCCATTCTCCATGCAAGTTTCTAGGGGCATCTCGGAATTCCTCTCCAGTAGGTGTCGTGTCCTAGGTCCTCATCTGGAGCTGAGCCAGAACCTCAGGTTTCCTTTCCAGTGCTGACATGGATCTCGGGGTTCCTATGGAGTTTCAACAGGGGATTCAGGCCTCATCTCATGTGGAGGCATGAAAGTCAGCTTTCCTCTCGAACTGTAACAGGAATGTCAGTCTTCTTGTCGAGTTGACATAGGGATCTGTAGCTTTCCCTCGAGGTGCCACAGGGCTGTCACAAGCGCCATCGTGTTTTGAGTCGATAATTGGGGTGACAGTCGAGTCAGTGCAGGGGAATCAGATGGATCTGGAGTGGATTGGGACATCATGGTCTTTTGGAATGGTGGCACGACCCCTGGAGTTCCTCTCGACTTTCAAGTTGAAACTGCCTCTGCTTGAGGTGCGACGGGAATGCCGGGATACCTTTCTAGAACAAGCAGGGAAATCAACCCTCATCTCAAGATGAGTGTAAAACGGTGTTCTTCTTGAGATGTGGCAGGACCACCGGAGTTCCTCTCGAGTGGAGACAGCTTTATCAGGGAACTTCTTGAGTTGCATCAAGGGTGTCAGGGACTCTCCCGAGACTCAAGAGGGAATGTGGGTTTTCTGTGGAGATGCCACAGCAGAGAAGGGCATCATCTCATACTGAGGTGAGAATCTCCTGGATTTTCTCGAATTGTGGCAGGAAACTTGGGGTTCCTCTCAAGTTTCAACAGAGACCTCAGGGACCAGGTCCTATTGCCTCAGGAAAGTCCATTCTCCATGCAAGTTATGAGGGGAATCTTGGAATTCCTCTCCTGTCAGTGCCGGGTCTTAGGTGCTCATCTGGAGCTGAGGCAAGAATCTCAGGGTTCCTCTCCAGTGCTGACATGGATCTTGGGGTCCCTATGGAGTTTCAACAGTGGAGTCAGGCCTCGTCTCATTTGGAGACATGCAAGACCTCTTTCCTCTTGAACTGTAACAGGAATGACAGGCTTCCTGTCGAGTTGACATAGGGATCTATGGCTTTGTCTCATGGTGCCACAGAGCTTTCACAAGTCCTTCGTGTTTTGAGATGATATTCGGGATGACAGTCTTGTCAGTGCAGGTTAATCAGATGGATCTGGAGTGGATTGGGACATCGGGGTCTTTTGGAATGGTTGCATGAACCCGAGAGTTCCTCTGGACTTTAAATTTGAGACCGCCTCCACTTCAGGTGTGACTGTTACACCGGGATACCTTTCCCAACCAAACAGGGAAATGGACCCTTATCTCGAGATGAGGAGGGAAAAACGGGGCTCTTCTTGAGATGCTGCAGGACCACCGAGGTTCCTCTCCAGTGGAGACGCTTATGTCAGGGAACTTCTTGAGTTGCATCAAGGGTGTCAGGGACTCTTGCGAGGCTAAAGAGGGAAAGTGGGGTTTCTCTCAAGACGCCACAGCAGAAAAGGGCATCATGTCACGTTGAGGAGAGAATATCCTGGATTTTCTCAAGTTGCGGCAGGAAAGTTGGATTCCCTCTCGAGTTAAGACGGGGATCTCAGGGACCCACTTGTGATGCCTCAGGAAAGTCCATTCTCCATGCGAGTTGCAAGTGGCCTCTCGGGATTCCTCTCCAGTCGGTGCTGCATCCTAGGTCCTCATCTGGAGCTGAGGCAGGAAACTCAGGTTACCTCTCCAGTGCTGACATACATCTTGGGGTTCCTATGGAGTTTCAACAGGGGAGTCAGGTCTTGTCTCTTGTGGAAACATGCAAGTCCGCTTTCCTCTCAAGCTGTAAGAGTAGTAGTAGGCTTCCTGTCGAGTTGACATAGGGATCTGTGTCTTTCACTCGAGGTGCCACAGGGTTGTCAGACTTGCCACTGTGTTTTGAGTCGATACTCGGGCTGACAGTTTAATCAGTGCAGAGAAATCCAGTATATCTGGAGTGGACTGGGACATTGGGGTCTTTTGGAATGGTGGCAAGACCCCTGGAGTTCCTCTCGACTTTCAAGTTGAAACCGCCTCCTCTTGAGGGGCAATGGAAACGCTGGGATTCCTTTCCCAACAAAGCAGGGAAATGGACCCTCATCTCAAGATGAGGAGTGAAAAACGGGGCTCTTGTTGAATTGTGGCAGGACCCTCAGTGTTCCTCTCCAGTGGAGACAGTTATGTCAGTGAACTTCTTGAGTTGCATCAAGGGTGTCAAGGACCCTACCATACCTCAAGATGGAAAGTGGGATTTCTCTTGAGATGCCACTGCGGAAAAGGGCCCTATCTCTCTTTGAGGGGAGAATCTCCTGGTTTCTCTCGAGTTGTGGCAGGAAACGAGGTTCCTCTCAAGTCACGACGTGCAACTCACGGAGCCGCTCATGTTGTCTCAGGAAAGTCCAGTCTCCATGCGAGTTGCGAGTGGCCTGTCAGGATTTCTCTCCAGTCGCTGCCAGGGCTGAGGTCCTCATCTGGAGTTGAGGCCAAAAGCTCAGGGTTCCTCTCCAGTGCTGACATGGATCTCGAGGTTCCTCTGGAGTTTCCACAGAGGAGTCAGGCCTCGCCTCATGTGAAGACATGCAAGTCTGCTCTCCTCTCGAGCTGGAAAGGCAGTCTCAGGCTTCCTGTCAACTTGACATTAGGATTGGTGGCTTTCTCTCGAGGTGCCACAGGGCTGTCACCCTTGCCATTGTCTTTTGTGTTGTTCTTTGGGGAGATTTTTGAGGCAGTGCAGGGAAGTCAGATGTATCTGGAGTGGTTTGGGACATCTGGGTCTTTTGGAATGGTGGCACGATCCCTGGAGTTCCTCTCGACTTTCACGTTGAGACCACCTCCTCTTGAAATGTGCTGGGAATACCAGGATTCCTTTCCCCAGAAAGCAGGGAAATGGACCCTCATCTCGAGATGAGGAGGGGAAAACAGGGCTCTTCTTGAGTTGTGGCGGGACACTCTGTGTTCCTCTTGAGTGGATATCAGTTTGTAGGGGAACTTATTGAGTTGCATCAAGGGTATCAAGGACCTTTGCTAGGCTGTAGAGGGAAGGTGGGATTTCTCTCAAGATGCTGCTGTGGAACTGGGCCTCATCTCGCGTTGAAGAAAGAATCTCCTGGTTTTTCTCAAGTTGCTGCAGGAAACTTGGGGTTCCTCTCGAGTTACGACCAGGACCTCGGAGACCTGCTTGTGTTGCCTCAGAAAAGTCAAGTGTCTCTAGGTGAGTTGCAAGGGGCTTCTCGGGATTTCTCTCCAGTCAGTGCAGGGGCCTAGGTCCTCATCTCGAATTGAGCCTGGAAACCCAGAATTCCTCTCCATTGCTGACATGTATCTCAGGGTTTTCATGCAGTCTCGGTGTTTTCAAAAGGGGAGTTAGGCCTTATCTCGTGCAGAGACATAGAAGTCTGCTTTCCTCTCGAGCTGTAAAAGTAGTGCCAGGCTTCCTAACAATATTCCTGACGGTTTCCTAGGTCACAGAGCCCTTCCAGGCCTGTTTCTGCCCCATTCTTTTCTTGGTCAGCCATGTATTGAATCTTGCCTTTGGGAAGTCCCAGAGCACAAGCTCCATGTGATACCAGCCCTAGGTTGAAAGGCATGTGGGTGTTGTAGGCTGACAGACAAAGGCAGTAGATGAGAGATTGACCCCACTCTACAAATGGAGAGACTAGATAAACCCTGAGGGGTGGCTTGTGAAGGGCCACATCACAGATGAGAAGAAGGAACCTGTCTGAAAGAGCTGTGTCCTCAGAGCTCAGGCCCTGGCGGCACCCAGGCCTGCCAAAGCTGTGGGGTGAGTGCTTTGGGTGAGAGTGTGCCTCCACATGGCCTAAGGGGGTGGATGAAAGACAGAAACCNCACATCACAGATGAGAAGAAGGAACCTGTCTGAAAGAGCTGTGTCCTCAGAGCTCAGGCCCTGGCGGCACCCAGGCCTGCCAAAGCTGTGGGGTGAGTGCTTTGGGTGAGAGTGTGCCTCCACATGGCCTAAGGGGGTGGATGAAAGACAGAAACCCAGAGGTTCACTTGAGGAGCTTTGTGCAAGGGACCTTGGCAATGAACTCAGGAAATGACATCACTTCCTGGCAACAGAACCCAACAGATCTCAGATACTGGAACTCCAAGATTCACAGCAGAGAGGAGCCCCCAGCCAGTTCCCGGACAGACAGGATGTTTTGCTGTTTGCCCCCTCCAAAAGGCTAGGGCCTCGGGAAAGCTCACCGGCAGAGCATCTGGGAACGCAGCCAGTGCTGCCTCAGGACACCCCCCAAGAGGTCTCTGGCCCTTTGCCTGAAGGAACAAAAAGGTAACACAGGAGTTCCAGCCTGGTTCAGGTCCCCTCTCCCATCCCACCCAGGTAACACTGAGTCCTTTTACTGTGTGTGTGGATGGGGTTTTCTTGGGGTATCTCTGCCTCAAGCAAGCCCCTGCGGATTTGGCTCAGAAGTGTGTGGGCTGGGTGTGTCCACACCCCAGGGAAGAGCAGGCTTCGTGGGATGGGGAGAGTCCAGGCAGCACTGGCTGCCCAGGAAGACCCCAAGCCCTCAGGGGCATCTCCTTCATCCAGGGTGGGTACCTGAGCAGAAACGGGTTTCTGCTGGCAGCAGTATTTCGAGCGGGCAGCAGCAGTCACCATACCAGTCAGGCCCAGCTCCGTAAACACCAGGCAGGGCTGGCTGACGGTCAGTGTCATTTCAGAACTTCCCAGTCAATGTGGCCCATAAGGGGGACACCCCGTTCACCTTTACTAAGGAGGCGTCACATCACCATGGCCCTGCCTGTGAGGCCCAGTGCAGGCTCCAGGTGAGCGTGCCCATGGAGCAATCAGCCCAACTGGGAATGAAGAGGAAGCGGGGATGGCCGGCTCCACACACACCACCCAGGACACACCCCGAGGCACAGTCTTAGGCTGCCATGGAGCTCAGCATACCCGGCTCTTACGCTGAGCCTTGAGAACCCCTGCCACTGAGGCAACTGGAGGATCTGGAGCCCAGCACGGCAGAGCACAGAGGCGAGGAGGTGGGGGCTGTGTTGGGAGGGGGTGCTGAGCTACAAAGGGAAAAGTCCCCCAGAGCTGGGTCTAGGCCAGGAACAAAGGCTCGCCTCACACCACCCATCTTTTACACTGCGGTCACAGTGCATCCTATGCTGGGTATTCTTTGTGATACTTTGTGAAGCTTTCTGTCCCCATATACACACTTCAAAATGCTGGCGATGGGTAACTTTCTTTTTTCTCACAGCACTAGCACTGGCCTCTAAGTATACCAGACTCCACTTTCAAGCCCTGTCCCTACAGCAGTCAGTGCTACAGATGCAGGACCCAGGGATCCACTGAGGGGAGATCGAGACCTGACCCTTCCCTTCCCAAAGACACCAGGCCAGCTGGGTACTGGCCAGCACACTGGACATATCGGACCTTTGTGCCTGCAATACCTTCAGCCACAGGCACCGATGTCCCACCTCCTCAGCGAGAACATCCACCTCCACCTGCACCTGTAACTATTTGTCCTTTGGCAAGAGAACCTGAGTCAGGGGATGTGTCACCTCCTCTGCAGGGAGAGCCTGCCCTGGCTCCTGCCCAAGACCCAGATCCCCACTATGACTGACCCACCCCTGCAGGGAGAACAGGACCCCGCTCTGGGCAAAGACCCGGAGCCCTTTCTAGAAACACCTCGTCCAGGGGAGCGATTAGCTCTGCACCCTCCGTCCCTGCCTGCTTCCCGTGGATGCCTTCAACTCACTTCCCACCCAGGGCAGATTGAGTGCCCTTCCCCAGAGCTTATTCGCATCTCGTGTGTGTAGCTTTCTTGTGATGTCTTATTCTTTTATGGCTTTATGTATCTATTTCTGTTAAGTTTTTGTTAATAAATTTTACTTTAATTGATGCAATTTGGGAATATTAAGGCCTTCACAATGCTGTGTAACCATCACCAATGTCTACATTCGCACCTTCTCATTCTATCCTCCCACTTCTCAGCAAAACCTGGATTCATGACAAGAACTCCCCTTTCCTCCCTCCCCCACCTGACAATGTTTAGTCTTCTTCTTTCTCCATTTCATCCCACTCTTTGGGTGTCTGTAATCAATGCCAGTCACTGAAATGATAGAAAATTGATTTTTTTTTATTTTTCTGAAAGAAAGGGAGTGTTATAGGCGCTAATTCTTGCTAGACTCTTTGCACTCCCATGGTTTTTACAATCCATGGAGTTATCTAGACTAGAATACTAGAGTGAGTAACTTTTCTATTCTCCAGGGGATTTTTATGACTCTTCACATATTGTAAGACTAAACTTGACAATTCTTGTTTTTATTTCATTTGATATAGTCTTTGGGAAACTGAAAAGACCGTGTAGGTACTTTCAGGATGTCATCTGCAAAAGGAAGCCCTTTTGTCAAATGTGGTCTGAACCTCCAGGTAGGCATTGCTGTTGTAAATGTGACATTTCAGCCAGAAGGGAGATGCGGAGCTCTTCCTTTTTCACAAAGAAATTCACAGAAGAAGCCAAAAGACAGAGCTGGAAAATGAACACCAATGACCAAAAACTGTTCCTCGTTGAACAAAGCTAGAGAAAACCCAACATCCTATGGCCTGAAAACCCTTTTGGAAATGAATGTTCAGTAAGGAAGAGGAGAAACATGTGAGGGTGGACAGGACATGCTGATGGCCAGTGTAGTTTCAAAATGCCCTGACCTCTCAGATGAAGACCCATGCCAGTGTAAAGCCTTTGCAGACAACAGCGATGATCATCACCGTGTAAATGTTTAGTCTGGTGTCAACATGCCCCAGGTACCACACGAAGGAGAAGTCCTGGGTCTCTTCCTCCGCCCAACATCCCACCCTCAGGCAGCCAGCTGGCTCACTCATGAGCTGCTACCACCTCCAGGGTAGACTCCACCTTCTCTTCTCTATGCACTGTGAACCTACACACAGTGGGCCTTCAGAACCTCGAGAAACTCTTCCCATCCCCACTAGAGTCAGAAGCCTCCCCTGGCATCCAAACGCCTGTGGAGTCACTTTGGCCTAAGCCCTAGTTCTGGACCGCTGGAGCCTACTTCAGCCTTTACAGTGTGAATAATCAGTTCCTTTATACACAGATTCCCAGCTGTCAGATCTGAGCTTTGGATACACAGTCAGCTCTGGCCCTTCCATGGAAGCCAGATGGGCCACCATGCAGGCAAAGGAGCACATGAGCTGAGTTTCAAGGGAGGTACTGAAAGACAGCAGTGGATAGAACTTGTTGCCAACTCTGCTCCAGCAGAGTGCAGCCATTGCTCCTTACTTTGCACGAGGGGAATCTCATCAGGGCCGACCCTCTTCATCTTAAATGCGGAGTAGCTCCTCTTGGCCCTCCTGCACCCGCACACAAACTTTAGCAGCATTGAATCTACAAATCTGTGTGCCAACCACAAGTAAAATGAAGTTGTTCAGTCATGTCCGTCTCTTTGTGACTCCATGGACTCTAGACCAACAAGCTCCTCCATCCATGGAATTTTCTAGGCAAGAGTACTGGAGTGGGTTGCCATTTCCTTCTCCAGGGGATCTTCCTGTCCTAGGGATCAAACCAGGGTCCCACATTTCAGACAGACCTTTGACCATCTGAGCCACCAGAGAATCAAGCTTTCACAAATCAAAAAGATACTAAACTGAACATGAGAGACGACTTTCAAGTCATGTATCTGATAAGCAGTTCCTATGTAAAATAGACTAAGAAAAACAGCACTCAGGTCTCAAAGAAAAAACACACCATCCTTGTCCCATCCCCCAACACCAACTCCAACCTAAACGCTTGATCTCACTCTAACCTATCCTTAAAACCTAACCCTAAGCTAACAATATCCATGTGCATTCAAAGACATCCAGCAAGCCACAGGAGACACAGACAGAAAGAGAAAAGGGGCATTCGGAGAAGATGGCGGAGGAATAGGACGGGGAGACCACTTTCTCCCCAGAANATCCCCCAACACCAACTCCAACCTAAACGCTTGATCTCACTCTAACCTATCCTTAAAACCTAACCCTAAGCTAACAATATCCATGTGCATTCAAAGACATCCAGCAAGCCACAGGAGACACAGACAGAAAGAGAAAAGGGGCATTCGGAGAAGATGGCGGAGGAATAGGACGGGGAGACCACTTTCTCCCCAGAAAATTCATCCAAAGAAC
>SJYA01004159.1:0-17186 GCA_006410615.1 Neotragus moschatus
CGCGGCCCGGCGCCCCTGCCCGCCGCCGGCGGGGCCGCCCCGGGGCCCGGCGCCAGCTCGCTGCTGCTGAGGAGAGGCCGGCTGAAGAGGAACGCGTCCGCCGCCGCCGCCCCGCGCCCCGCCGGCCTCCCCGCCCCCGGCCCGGCCGCGGCGCCGCCGTGCTCTCGGAGCCTGGACCGCCGGGCGCTGCTCCCGCGGCCCCGGCAGATGCTGCCGCTGCAGCCGTCGGACCGGGACTGGGTGCGGCATCAGCTCCAGCGCGGCTGTGTGCACGTCCTCGACCGCCACCCGGCCGCCAGCCGCCTGCGCCCGGTGCTCTGCACGCTGGACACCACGGCCGGCGAGGTGGCCGCCCGCCTGCTGCAGGCGGGCCCCAGGGCCGGCGGCGTGCTGAAGGTGCCGGGCCGGGGCCCCCCCGGGCCGCCGCCCGGGAAGGCCGCGCTGGCCGCCGTCGGGGGGCCGCCGCCGCGCCGCGCCTCCCACTCTGGCCCCACGCCCGCAGGCTGCAGCCCTGGCGCCCCGCGGGCCCCGGACGGCGCGGGCCGGGCCCCCGAGCCCGAGAGCCCCCGGCCGAGCCCGGGCACCGAGGGCGCGTCGGGCCGGCCGGATCCCTACTGCTCGTCGTCGTCCGAGGAGCTCGAGGCTGACCCGGGCCAGCCTCGCCTGCGCGGCCGCTCTTCGGGCGCCCGGCCGCTCTCCCCGGCCGCCTCCCCACCTCCGCTGACGGCCCCGAGGGGCATCGAGGGCTCGGGCGGCGCCGCCCACGATCGGCCGGCGGAGGAGAGCCCGGGCGGGGACGCTGCGGCCGCGGAGAAGGCGCTCCCGCCGCCCACCCTGTATGTGCAGCTGCACGGGGAGACCGCGCGGCGCCTGGAGGCAGACGAGAAGCCGCTGCAGATCCAGAACGACTACCTCTTCCAGCTGGGCTTCGGGGCGCTGTGGAGGGTGCAGGAGGAGGGCCTGGACTCGGAGGTCGGCTGCCTCATCCGCTTCTACGCAGGTAAGGCGGTCACCTGCACCCGCGCCACGCGCGCCCTCGGGGCTCTGTTAGCCCTTCGCCGCTCGCGCGGACGACCCGTGGGACCGAGCTGAGCGCTTCCCGCCGCGGGCGCGGGGCAGGCGGCGGGGCCGGCGGCGGGGCCCCGGGTGCACACGCTCCTGAGAGGGTGCTGCGGTGACAGTGCCGCCCTCGGGCTGCGGGGCTTGGGGCTTCAGGGCAACTTCACGTGCCGTGAAACCAGAGGAAAAGGACCGCGGGAAACGTTCCTGAGCGTCCAACCGTGCGCGGCCGGCGGCGCCCGCCCCGAGCTCAGTCCGGGTCGGCCAGTGCGCTGCTCCTGCTCCCTGTCCTGTCCTTTGCCCACGTAGTCCTCGGTGGACCCGGCAGCCACGGTCCTCTTTAGTGATACTTTGCCTTGGCGCCTCTTGGCTTCATTTCAGCCTCCTCTGCAAGTGTACTTCTTGCGTCAGAAGTGGTTTTGCCTGTTTCTCTCAGTTTCTCCCCTCACCTTCACAGCCGGAACTGACAGTGTGACTTCCAGTAGGGATACATAGGGGTCTCAGTAGGACTTTTGATCGCCATCTCTGTCTGAGTGTGATCTAAAATCCTCCGCATCCTTTTTTGCATTTCTAGATTAAAGATCTTAGATTTTTTTCATTGGGATGGAATTGATACGTTAGATCAAGTTCTTGACCAGGGGTGACTGGTGTTTTCTCTTTTAAAGACTTGGCTGGTGCTAAATTAGGGAGCTATGGGTCCTGGCTATATATTTGAGCTTAATAAGTTCTTTATGTCCTTTTTCTCTGCTGGTTTGAAGAATTATGTTTTAGTGGTAAGGAATTTTATTTAAAACAAGGTTAGTGTAATAGTTAAATCGGGAGCGAACATCTTCCCCACATTTACTAAAGTAGTAAATTACTTCTGCACTTAGGCTGCAGGGGTTGGTGGAGAGAGTCACGCTTGTAATCCCATCATCTGCAGCCCTTCCCTCCAACTTCATGCTGTTGGTCCACACCTGTGTTCGAGCAGCAGTTTAGTCACTTTGAATGAAGACCTCTTTACTCCTCCGTTGGGATATGCAAGACTGGTAGCATTCCTGGTGAGACGTCCTTTTATGTTTAATTGAGGTTTTTCTATAATTCAAGTGGATTTCTGATGGATTTTGGCCTCATAAAAAAACCCGTATCATAATACAATAGCTTTTGCAGTACCTGAAGATAATGCCCCAACCGGATGACAAGTCTTTAAAAAGATTATGGCCTAGAAAATAGGTGATTTTTTTTTTTTTTAACGTAGGAGCAACAACTAAATTCTTCTCCTCTCTTGCGGCTCATGTAATTTATAAAATACTGTTATTTTATGAAAGCGTTAAATGGTAATCATGCTTGGAATGAATGTTTTGTTAACATGAGAATGGTAAATGCCTCTGTGTGTGTGTGTGTAAAGCAGCAAGGGCCGTGTTAAGCATATTTTGAACATACTGAACATATTTTGCGTGGAAAGAGCTCTGCATGCCTCATTTTCCTCATGATTGAGTTGTTGATCATGATAAATGCCCATAGGAAGGGTTTTAGGTGTCCTAGTCATGGCATTTAAATCTTTGATTCCCCTTGATTGTCTCTTCAAGTGTGTCTAAAATGTTCTAAGTGGATGATATATAGGTGTTTTTTGTTGTTTGTTTGTTTTTAAACTTACCTTGGTGTAAAGTTAACAGATTATCTTTCTGGTTAAATCTCAAATTTCTGTGTGCTCATTTTAATCTTTTTGTTCTGTTCGTGAAAAGTAGTAATTGTTACTTCACTCTAAACTTATTTGATTTGCTGTAGTATGCACAGCATAAATACATATACCCCTCTGCGTGTATGCTTGTAAAGATAACTCATAAAATGGGGAAGCCACACACAGCACCCAGCCTATTCTTGAATATGAAGTGTGTGAACAGGAGTCCCAGAAGGAAGGTGCCTGATCAAGATGTCTAATTGCACACTTTATACAAAATTGAGTTTAAGCCAAAGTTAATAAATCAAACCTCTTTGTTGCTATTCACTTGCCATAGAACAGAATTTACCATATCATGAGTCCACTTGAACCTTTGCGAGGAAGTGTAGTTGATGAACAAAAGGGCTTTGTTATAAGGTGGTCTCACTTATCACAGGAACGTTATCAAGACCTCACATGTCATGGAGGTTTGCATTAAGCTGGGAGGAGATTCCCAGAAATTACCCCTTTGGAATGTGGGACACCCAATAAGAAAGTGTTATGTAGTAATTCTTTTCCTGAAGAAGAGAATTAACATTTGTTTTACATGAGACCCTTTGAGTGGATGTTTTGTACCACATTTGTTTTTAGAATTTTACATGTAACTTACTTTTAAATTTGTTGTTTCCTATCACTTTGTTTATATGTGTAGTTGGAGTTAAGGATAGACTAGGAAGTTGCCTTTGAAGGCTTCTGAATGTTTTCCTGTATTTAAATTGAGCTCATTACCTGTTGTTGATATAGTTTGTCTGTTTATCAGTTGTTTTTTTTTTTTTTTTTGAGATGTTCTTGTCGGGGGAGAACTTCATTCTCTTAAGGTCACCTTTCAATTAAATTTTAGTGTTTAGAACTTGGCCCAAGTGATTCTCAAAAAGGCTTTGGAAGCCATTTGTGTGTGTGTTTTTTTTTAATATTTAAATATTTATTTAGGCAAAGTAAAATGAAAGTCTTTAATGAACTGAAAGGCTTTGGACTCAGAGTTCTTTGTGATTGCAGAGCTGTGATAGAAACTTTAGTTTGAAAATCGTTACTGCTCCTCTCAAGAAGCCATGCTCTTAGCTGACTTAAAATGAGAAAAAAATTAATTGTGGCTTTATCCGAAAATCCACAATTGTGTGAAGTATTAAGTCTGTTAGATACATTAACATTTAATTTCCTTCTAAGATCAGCCATCTTAAATTTTACCTGAAAGAGAGTACTTTTAGGTGGAAAAAAAAAAATTCAAGAATTTCTGTTGCTCGGCATCGGTAACCAGGCTGTGTTTTGGGCTCCCTGGGGCACCTGAGTCATTGATCGAGGGCAGTGTTACACGGTATTTTTTTTTTATATTTTTGACTCTCTTCTGCCTTTTAGATTTAGTCATCTCGCTGATTGAGCTCAGACTGTGACGGGGAAAGGATGTTGACAGAGCAGAGCACGCCCACTGTGCCTGGTGAACCCTGGACAAGATATTTTCATGTGTGACTTTCTGGGATTGCTCTGGAAAAGAGACTTCTCCCCCGCTCCTATTTTTCTTCCTTTTCTCTCCTGGGAATGGTCAAACCTTACATGGTTCCCGGTGTGGAAGTCGAGAAGCGGTGGCTCCGCGTTAAGCTGCGGTATTGACGAGCAGTGTCTTCTCACTATAATCACAGCAGTGTTGAGTAGCGCGGCATGAACACGGACACCAGCGGGTGCTTCAGCACGCCTTCTAAGAACAAAGGGTTTACCTTTGTTGTTTTACATTTGTGTTTTATACTCGTTTCTGATGGAAAGTGTGTGCTGTCTTGTCCTTCATTAACTGGTTTGATAACGTCTGTTAGTATGTTGGGTTTATTATCTTCAAAAACCTTAAAAGAGCTTTCACATAAATTATCTCGTGTCCTTTCAGAAACATTGTTAGGGAGGAGTCAGTGTCAACCCTCTTTTCAGACAGAGAAGCTGATGTGTGAAGAGCTCTGATTCTTGCTTGTGGTTTTTCAGCTCTTGGCAGAGCTAAGAGAGCATGCCTGTTCATCTTACAATTCATGTCACTTTCCATGAAATCTCCTTTACGTTTCGATTTTTAACTTGGATAAAGGCATTCAGGAAATATGCTATTTTTGCTGGTAATGAGGTGATATTATCCTGCAGTCCCAAGTGGCATTCCTTGTAAAATGCGGACGGTTCTGTTTTTATCCTGCTGCCTTTAACATAAAGAACCAAGACTGGACAATAGGGGGGCAATACTGAAAGAGTACGAAAGTGTTCCAAGTATCCCGGTGGCAAATAGTCATACGTACACTCAAGCTGGTGTGAAGTGCAGCTCACCTAATGATTCTTTATTCTCTTGCTTGAGCATGACTCCGTTGTTAAACCATAAAGTTGTATTAGCACTTGATCTGAAAAGTGGGTAAGTTTTGAAGATGGCAGTGTGACACTTCAGTTCCTTTAAAACATAGCTTTACTTGTAAGTATCAACAATAGCCATCGTGAAAGATCTGCACAAATCTTTTATTTGAAGCAAACTTATTTGTACTTGAGTGATCAGGAGTGCTTTATGAATGTCACTCTGCTGTTCAGGTTTTGTAATTTCTGTCTTGTATAGGGCCAGAGAGTAAGTACTCTCCCTAAATGTCGTAGTTATTCCTAAAATGACGTGTGTTTTTAATTGTAGGGAAAGGAGATGAGTGTAAATACGTTTATGAAGTTTCTTGCTTGTATCTGTAAGATTGTTAAATGATTGGTTATCCCAAGATTCTCCTTATTTTTCAAAGTGTAAGGTGTTTTATTTTCTTGTTCTCTTTCTTTATGGAAAGCTGAATTTGATTTCTTGGTGACATAGCATTTGTTGAGGTTGTGTATGATCCAAGGCTCGTATAATGCTTGGCACTTTAGTTTCAACATTTGTTGAGTTGAATCTGTGGAATTTCGTGAAGCAGCTGATGGTGTGTGTCCTGAATCTTTGGCTTTCCTTCCTGTTTCCCCAGGGGTTGTGTTAAATGCACACACACATCTCTCCCAGGACACACCCCTCTCCCAGGACACACACACCCACACCCACACCCACACACACCCACACCCCCCCACCTACCCACCTCCCAGGGCAGGAGATTGTAGGTGTTAATACCTTCACGTGAATGAAGCTCTATGTGGATTTTGAGATTCTCTCTCAAAGTTTTCTTAAAATTTAACAGGTGTGCCCCCCTCCTTTTCACAGGCCTCTCTTACCTCAACTTTGAGATGAATTTAATGAGGCATCTATCAAATGAGGCGTCTCAGATTTAATGATTTGGTTATGTGCCAGGGTTGAACACGGTTCAGTCTACCTGAAAAGGAGAAGGGTTTAATTGTGCTGTGACAGTTGGGAGACCCTGAAGCCACTCAATAGAAAAGCCTTTTCTTTAAAGACGCTGACATTGAAAAAGAGAAAGAAATGTTATCAAAATGTCCAAAATAGTCTGGGTAAATGAAGCCTTTTTTTTTTTTTCCCTCTGAAAGTCTCACCTTCTAAAACCTACTCCACTCCAGGCTTCAGGGACAACACTGGTGACGAGAGGTTTTTGAGTCTGGCTTCAGGTCCCTCTGCTTCTTGGGCAGACTTTTATACTTTCCTTTGGTTTTCTAAAGAGAGTAGAGTTTAAAATAAAACCAAAGAAAATTGACTGTATGGATTCTTTAGACATATTAGCTGCTTATAACCTAAGTCTGTGTGACTGGTTTTTACGAAACTTCCTCTCTAGGCTTTGGAAAATTTTCATAAATTGAAATTCTGGGGCCTGGAAAAAATAGACTTTAATGATAGTTTGATTAAAGAACTTTAGGATATTTGGTTAACTACAAAATAGCAGCTCTTTCAAGTTATGTGATAATTGTACTTTGGAATCAAGAATAGTAATGGTTACTGGATTACTGAAGGGTAATCACATGTCAATTTAGAGGTAGGATGGTTTTGTTTTATATATATATAAAATGTATGCCTGGCATGCGTTTTAGTGTATTAAATAAAGCAAAGCATAACCATCCCATAATGCCACATTAATGCTGAAATGTTTCCCTGTTGTATTTTTACATTTGAGATTGTTTTAATACATTGTAAAATGTATTAATAAAGAAGTGTCTTACTGAGGTACAAGTCCTGTGACTTTAGAGTTTGGGACTTAGAAATTCTGTTGGAATGAAATATCTTGGTTATACATTATACATATTTTGTAAGTTTGTACATGTTGATACTTTAGGAAAACACAAAAAACCCCAGAATTTAAAAAGCTGTTTGTTTGACGGCATCAGGCCTTGGTTGTGGTACAGAAGATGTTGATCCCACTGTGTGACATCTTTTGGTAGACACGCAGGCTTAGTTGCCCTGTGGCCTGTGGGATCTTATTCCCCGCCCAGGGATCAAAGCCCTGTCCGCTACATTGCAGAGCAGGTTCTTAATCACTGGATCACCAAGGAAGTCCCCCAGACCCAGAATTTTTGACATGTATTTTCTGAAATGAAGCTTGTTAGAAGTAAACTAGTCTCCCTTCCAGTTACACGAATGCATTTGGTTGATAATTGAATAAGATTTGAAATAATTTTGTTTTGGACAGTGCAGTAACGGATGGGAAGATCTAGACACTTGAGATAATCTGACTTGGCTGATTTTGGCCCCCCGGCCTTGTCAAGCAGGAAGGGTTCCGTGCTTGTCGCCGACTAGTTCTGCTGGCTTGTGCGTCTGATGACGCTCGGTGGAGAGTGCCTTGTTTCCTGTGTCTGCTTCCATTAGTAATACGTTAGAATGTTTGCATTTTCTTTCCGATACCAGGCATGCTTTTAAATACAGCGAAAGGAAGTACGAACTGTACTTGTTTCCGCTGCCTATTTAATAATTATCTGGGTTTTACAGCCAGCTCACTCCCGACACATGGTCCAAAGAGTGTGAGTCTATGAACAGAACCAGTTTTTGACTTTTATTGTCATGTGTGAGAGACACATCCTTAAGGAACTGTCTCTTTGACTTTTATTGTCGTGCATGAGAGACACACCCTTAAGGAGTTGCCTCTGTGTTCCTGGCCATGTACTGGGCGAGCTCTCTGGCTGCACTCGCGCACTCGAATGGGCTTCCCCGGGTAAGTGGGGGGGCTTCCCTGATGGCTCGAACGGTAAAGAGTCGGCCTGCAGTGTGGGAGACCCTGGTTCCATCTCCGGGTTGGGAAGATCCCCTGGAGAAGGGAATGGCTACCCGCTCCAGTATTCCTGCCTGGAGAGTCGCGTGGACGGAGGAGCCTGGGGGCCTCCAGTCCGTGGGGTCGCAGAGAGTTGGACACGAGGGAGCGGCGGACACTGCTCGTACTGGAGTGGGGGCCACGTCCTGGGGCTTCGGAGTCTGGCCGCTGTGACCTGAGGTGGTGTCTGTAGTTTAGAGAAATGAGTCTGAGCGGGGAAGCTCGCTGAGCCGGTGGGCGTCCCTTTAACCTGCCCTGGGCTCCGAGCTCCTCCCCAGTGAGTGAGGGGCTGGGGTAGAGCAGGGCATGATCTCTTCCAGCTCCCACCGTCCTGGGGCTCCGTTGGAGGGTCTGTCCTTCAGCTTAGAAGGGCTAAACCTTGTCGTTTTGAGTTCCCTAACCCCTGTCTGTGGGTTTACAGACAGCCGAACCCCTGCCTTTTGTCATGGAGAAGGGAACATCCTTGGCCTAACGCAGTCAGCCTGAGGCTGCCAGCCAAAGCAGAGTGCCTTTCTGGAGTAGATTAGGGCCAATGACAGGCCGGCCGGCCTGGGGTTGCCCTCTGTCTGCCAGCCCCAGTCTCGAGTAGGCCGTAGCATACCAGATGCTCGCTTATCCCGAGGACACGTTTTACATGGAAATCAGTCTATGGTGTCCGTTAATTCCTCAGAGCCGACTGCTCCTTTCTCACTGTTGCAGAGAGAACTTTCAAGTGCAGAAGTACGACGGGTGAAAACACGTGCCTGTGGCCTGTGTCCTCTAGGTCCGAAGTGGGGGCGTTTCTCTGGATGGTCTCTGAGAGGGTGCGTGGCTCAGGGAGCTGATGGGCGGCTTTACGTGATAAAACTGAGCCTCTGCTTGGGGAAGAAGTGCCACCCCCTCGAGTTGGAGGAGACGTGTACTCTTCCTTACACACGTGTGTGCATGATACACAGATGCACGTTTTCCATTGAGTGTGTGCGGGATAATGGGAGGTGGGGGTATATCTGTGGGTTGAAGGGTGCGGGTGGGGTGGATAGTCTTGGGGGGATCTCCGTTTAAAAAATTACAGTTCCTAATTATGTAGGTCTTTTTCCCCATATTTTAGTTGGTAACTTATTTCTCTTGTGAATGGCATTTTCATGTCCCTTGTCCCTTTTTTGCTTGATGCGTGTGTTTTTCCTTCTGCCTTAGATTTGCTTTTTGAGGAGGGTATAGCTGGGGAACCAACGCTGGTTCGCAAGCCGCTGCTTTCTCTGTGGGTGCTTTTATGTCTGTCTTTTCCTCTGGGCACTCAGGCTTCTGTGTCATGCCTAGGAAGGCCTCCCCATCCCAAGATTTAAGAGGGGTGGGCAGGTTTAAAATAAATTTCCCATATTTTCCAGGGGTATCTTATAGTTTTGTTTATTTCAGCGTGTGTTGTTTAAGAAAGGAAGTAGGCGTGAACAAGTTGTCCCCACATGTTTCCTTGGATAATAGAGCATTTCTTTAGGGACTTGAACTGGCACCTTTCCTCAGTTGACGTTTTTTGTTTTTTAACTGATAGGCATTTACATCATTCTTACGATGTGCTAGGCACTGTGTTAAGTGCTTTGTAAATACGAGCTCATTTAACCCTCATAACAGACCAGTGAGGCAGACTGACTTAATAGAGCAGGTTCTTTAGTGCTCCGGACTTGTCAAGCCAGCAGCTTCCCGGGTGGCTAGTGGTAAGGAACCCGTCTGCCGGTGAGACGAGAGAGGCGCGGGTTCGATCTCTGGGTGGGGAAGGTCCCCGGAGGAGGGCGTGGGTGCCCAGTCTCAGTATTTCTGCCTGGAGAGTCCCATGGACAGAGGGGCCTGGTGGGCTACAGAGTCAGAGTCTCAGAGTCAGACGTGCCAGAAGCGACTCCGCCCTTAGCTGTGTGTCAGAGCCTGACCTGCCAAAGGTGAAAGCCTTGTCCTTAATGACCTTCGGGGGCCAGCTGGAGCAGGTCAGCGTTTGGGGAGTGCGCACTCTGAAGTGGTTGGAGCTGAGACCTGCGTTCTGACTGCAGCCCTGACCCCGGAGCTCCGGCTCCCTCTTTCCTGTTTTGTGGAGGCAGGTGACGACCTTGAGCCACACGGGGGTCATTAAGATCGAATGGGGTGAGGGCAAGTGCCTAGGACGGCAGGGCCCACGTCACCCAGGCCCTGGGTCTGAGGCTGAAAGGAGCGCTGATGGAGGAACGAAGATCTGGACTCGACCGCCGGCTCCTCCTCTCTTGATGCGAGGCCTGCGATGAGCCCTTTACTCTCCTTAAGCCTCGTTTATTAGAGAGAAGAGGTGATAAAAACAGCCTGTCTCGGAGCCCTTCGTGAGGTCCAGATTTGATAATACACATGGAAGTGCTTTGTAAACTGTGAGATGTTCTACAGATGAGGTTTGGTGCTGCTATTTTTAGAACTAGTAAATTGCCACAAATGCTAATTAGAGGTAATTAGGGCTCATTAAGGAAGATGGGTGCGCTGTTGCTCGGTGACACTGGCAGCCTGTGCACTTTCCCTCATTCAGTCAGTCCCATGACTACTATGAGTACCTACCATGTCAAACGCATTTTTGATTCACAGATAACTAATTTTAATTTTCTAGGCTCCCTTGAAATACCTGTAGATCTGAGGGCTGTTTGTGGAAACAAGTGGGCCAGTGTTTAGAAAACGAAGGTGGAAAATGTCATGATAGGCAGTGGTTCGCCCGTGACTGCAGTCACAGGGAGGACAGGCTCCTGACCCTGCTTGTGTGTCCCCAGAAGGGCCTCGAGCTGTCTTGAAGGACCGGAGGGGGCAGGCTCTCTGCCATAACTCTGGAACTGTTTGCAGAAGTCACCATCAGTTAGTAGTAGATCAGAGTCTAGTCGGACTAAGTTTAGGGTCAGTAACTCCAGATGAATTCTTTAAGATTCACCCACCCTTTTTACCAAGCCTTTCACCCGTTTGGGTCATTTGGGCTTCACTGGGGGTCATCATCTGTGAGGGTCTGAGCTCTGGGTTAAGCAGATGTTGATTTTGCTTTCTTGAGGTGGCAACTACGTATATTCTCAAGGCTGCCCTGAGCCTGGCAGGAGCCTCCAGAGCTCTTGAAAGTCCGTCTCTTATTTCTTTCTGTAAGGCTTGCGAGGGTTTTGCTTTCTTTGGATTTATGAGGTTTATGGGAGAGGCTGTCTTTATCTTCCAGAACGAGATAGTTCCTTTAGTTTCATGTCCTGTAGACCAGCCATGTTGATGTGAATTTTGGAAGGTGAGGACCTGGCCGCGACCTGAGGGCACTGGCCGCACCCTGAGGGCACTGGCCACGACCTGAGGGCACTGGCTGCACCCTGAGGGCACTGGCCGTGACCTGAGGGCCCTGGCCGTACCCTGAGGACCTGGCCGTACCCTGAGGGCACTGGCCGTGACCTGAGGGCCCTGGCCGTGACCTGAGGACCTGGCCGTGACCTTGCCCGCCCGCTGCCTGGGCTGTCACTGGTGGAGGAGTTTCTTAAAGCCTCTTAAGTGGACTCGGAGGAAACACAACTTTTAAGTGTTCACGTAGGCAAAAGCAACTGTTTTACCCATGGCTGTAAAACCCACACTGCAGTTAATGGTAAATTAAGTCTTTGCCGACGGCCTGTTACAGATTTAAGTGGGAGACAGAATGTCTCTGTGAAACACAGAGTGAAGACACTAGGAAGAATCTTGTTTTCTTGTGTTCATTCTCAAAGTATGATAAACACCCTGCGTTGTTTTTTTTTAAGTTATGCAGATCCTGGTTGACTAAGATAAGTCATGCTTCCGATTAAGATGAAAACACCTGTGATTTGGACTAATCAACTCTCAGGCTAATTACCTGCCGGTGTGTGTTTTCCGCTGTCAGTGCACCTTTCTGTCCCCGTGACAAGTCTTTAGAGACCTCAGTGAGCTCACGAGAATAGTATCGACACCCAACAGACTGATTTTGCGGGAGTGTTAATAGAAATGTGGGCGTCAGTGTAACCACAGGGGGAAGAGTTGCTGTTAGCCTCTGTGATTGTAGACACTAAAGTTCTCTCGTCAGCCAGCCACTCAGGCAGGTCCGACTCTGCGACCCCGTGGCCTACAGCACGCCAGGCCTCCCTGTCCGTGACCAGTTCCCGGAGTTGGCTTAGACTCACTTCCATGGAGTAAATGATGCCATCCAGCCGCCTCTTGCTCTGCTGTCCGTTTCTCTTCCTGCCCTCAATCTTTCCCAGCATCAGGGTCTTTTCCAGTGGGTCAGTTCTTCCCGTCAGGTGGTCAAGCTGTTGGAGCTTCAGCTTCCCTTGTAACTAAGTCCTAAGAAGAACTTGATGTATTTAACCAAAATCTGAGCAATATTGGCTCGTTGATAAACTGTTGCTGTTATGTAGCCGCTGAGTCGTGCCCTACTCTTTGTGCCCCCTTGAACTGTAGCCCACCAGGCTCCTCTGTATGTGCGGCTTCCTGGGCAAGGATGCTGGGGTAGATTGCCATTCCTTCTCCAAGGCTCTTCCCTACCGAGGGATCAAACCTGAGTCTGCACCATTGGCAGGTGGATTCTTTGCGGTAAATACACAGGCTCACATTGATAAACGCACAGTGACAGCAGCTTTACACACTTGTGTGTCGAGACTGCTAAGGAAGTGGTGTCATTGTGAAGACACCACACCAGGGTCCATTTCTGAGAGCAGGGAATCCTCTTGTAGTCACTACACTTGGAATGCTGTTTTTGTTTTTTTAAATCTCAGATCGACTTGCAGCTGCTAATAGAGGATTGGGAACGCTCATTGCTTCCTCCGTCCATACGTGCTCATGAGGTCTCCCACCCCAGCCCCCAGCGAGATAAAACAGTCAGTAGCCTCTTGGTTCTGAGAAACTGATAGATTAACCCAAGCGATGTTGACCTCTAGATATTAGTGATGCATACAGGGAAGAGGTGGTGATCATTTATCTTTAAGGTACTTTCATGAGCACGACCGTATAAAGCCCCTTGTACAGCATCTTCTTTCTCTTTCAGAAACATTTGTAATAGTGGACTAAACCAGCAATGTGTGTAGATGGTTACTGTTAATCATTCAGAATCTGGCGAACGTGATCATTGATAATTGCTGCTGGGGACTGCCTTTGCCAAGCATCACAGGTGAAAAATGGGTGACAGTGTCTTGGATATTCCAGGGAGGGCCTAGAATGAGAGTACTGGGAGGGACCGGGGGCATCTGGCCCAGTTTCTTACCTACTGTAGAAACCTGTGCTTGCCCGGTCCGGACTGACGGGCATCTGGCTTCTGCTTGTTGCCTGCTCGCCGTGTCCTTATTTCAGGGCGGCACCCCGTGGGGATGGTGCTCCTGGGGGGTGAGCAGTAGCAGCAGCGGTGTCTCCTGGAAGTGGGGGAAATGCAGACGCTCAGGCCCACCCCAGATTCTCTGAAGAATCGGCCTTTTAACAAAACCCCCAGGCGATGCGTTTGCAGCACAGTGCAGTTTGAGAAGCGCCAGTGTTGGGTGAATCGCGAGTGGGAGACATTAGAGCTGGGCGAGGGGAGCTACTGGGAGCTCGCGTGGTTCAGGGAGATGCTGAGGGCGGGGACTGGGCAGTGGAGGGGGAACTGGAGGCCGACACCCAGGGCTCGGTAGTTGACACAGAGGCTCAAAGGTGACGCCTTAGCCCTTTGGCGAGAGGGCTGCGGGTCAGTTCCTGAAGGTGGGAAGCAAGAGGTTGTGTGAGGTGTCACTGATAGTCCCGTGAAACTGGAGGCTCGGGGCTCGAGTTGGGAGCTGGTGATGAGGATGAATGAGGGTGTGTCCTGCTCTTTGTTTTTAAATGTTGTGCAGCTGAGGCTGAATTTTGCTGAGGATGAGTTTGAAGTGGTAACGTACTTTAAGCTGACAGTAATCGTGTGTTGAGCTGGCAAATGGACTTGGCTCACCACCCAGCTTCCAGATCTGTGGGTCCTTTTGCTTTCTGCTGTTTTTCATATCTATGGTAACTCTCAGGAAGATGGTATAAACCTTTTTATTTACCTGGCTTTCTGGTAAGAGCTCCCTTTTTCACACCCAGAATAAATGCTGGTGGGGCTGTGGGCCTAGATGGAAGGGAAGAGGTCTGAAGAGAGTATTTCTGTTAAAGTTTTAAAGCTCGCAAGATGAATGCCTTTTGAACATTGAGGCTTTTTCCTGTCTGGGGTGTGGATGAGGGACATAAACAGTTTGCATAAACAGTTATATAATTTGCATAAACAAGTCCAATAAAACTTGAACTGCCTTGACGAAGGCATCGTTGAGTGCCAAGGGGACCCACAAGCCAGACAAACCCGCTCTTCCTGGAATGCTCTGGGAAGACTTCCTGAGGATCCCTTGAGTGAACCGGACCAGCACTGCGTGGAACAGGCACGTCGGGAGTGCAGGAAGGGAGGCTGGGGGGTGTTGGAGGGTGAGCAGGGACTGGGCGGGGGGAGGCTGGGCCGCTGGAGAAAGGCCCCCCAAGAGAGTGTGGTGGGCGGTGGGAGCATGGAGCCTCAGCGCAGAGCAGGAGGCCTGGAAGCTGTATCTTAGGCGTGGACTGCAGGGCCTTACCTGGCGGCCGGTGGCAGGAAGGACTGGAGGGAGACCAGAGCCGGGGAGACGGCCTTGGGGCGTTTCGCGTGTGTTAGCCAGCCAGCCAGCCAAGTCTGACTTGCTGTGACCCCGTAGACTGTAGCCCTCCAGGCTCCTCTGTCCATGGGATTCTCCAGGCGTTTAGTCAACATTTAAAGCACTCTGTTAAGGAGCTAAGTTCCAAAGAAGGCATGGCCTTGCCTCAAGGAGTTCAGCCCGGTAGGAGAAGAAAATTCATTACAGTGGAGAGCCACCTCCTCCTGAGGTTTGTACAGTGTGGCTTCACCAGGCAGGGAGTTCACCCGCTGGGCTGCAGCGGGGCAGGTGAGAGACGGGTTGAGTACTGGAGCAGAAGGAGCTGCAGATGTGGGAACTGTTTGGAATGTAGAATCCCAGGGTCTTACCGAATGATTGTGTGTTGGGTGAGAGTCGTGCAGGGTTCATGTTCACGCCCAGAGTCATCTGAGTGTCTTCCCGTCGGGAAGCGTGTCGCTGCCCCTGTGCCAGGGTGTCGTGTCAGCTGAGCTGCAGGCCTCACACCCTGTGTCACGGGGACTTGGAGGTCTCTGGTTTGGTTGACGCCAGTCCTCTCACCACATAGGAGAAGGAGGACGTCAAGGCTGTATACTGTCACCCTGCTTATTTAACTTATACACAGAGTACATCGTGAGAAACACTCGGCTGGATGAAGCACAAGCTGGAATCAAGATTGCCGGGAGAAATATCAGTAACCTCAGATATGCAGATGACACCACCCTTATGGCAGAAAGGGAAGAAGAACTATAGAGCCTCTTGATGAAAATGAAAGAGGAGAGTGAAGAAGTTGGCTGAAAGCTCAGCATTCAGAAAACTAAGATCTTGGCATCTGGTCCCATTACTTCATGGCAAATAGATGGGGAAACAGTGGCTGACTTTAGTTTTCTGGGCTCCAAAATCACTGCAGATGGTGATTGCAGCCATGAAATTAAAAAGACGCTTACTCCTTGGAAGGAAAGTTATGACTAACCTAGACAGCATATTAAAAAGTAGAGATATTACTTTGTCAACAAAGGTCCATTTAGTCAAGGCTGTGGTTTTTCCAGTGGTCATGTATGGATGTGAGAGTTGGACTGTAAAGAAAGCTGAGCGCCGAAGAGTTGATGCTTCTGAACTGTGGTGTTGGAGAAGACCCTTGAGAGTCCCTTGGACTGCAAGGAGATCCAACCAGTCCATCCTAAAGGAGGTCAGTCCTGGGTGTCCATTGGAAGGACTGATGTTGAAGGTGAGTCGGACGCAACTGAACTGAACTGAACGGAGTCCCCTCACCACCATGCAGAAGAGCAGGAATCGGCTGCAGGGTGCGGGTGGGGGGATGGGGGGAGGTGAGCTCGCTTTGGGCTGTGCTGCATGTAGGCTGCCTGAGGGCCGTGCAGGCGCCGCTGTGGCTCAGGGAGCCATGTTTAGGCAGTTGTACAGTCCTTGTGCTGAGTGAAGCTGCTCGGTCACGCGGCTGGAGGGAGGAGAGGGCTGTGAAGGGATGCCTGTTTAAAAAGTGGTGTAGTGGACTCTAATGCGCGAAAGATTTCAGATGTGGAGAGGGGCACTCGATGGCGTGTGTGTGAAGGTTGGTTAACAGGCAACATGAAGTTTGGCCTGAGACTATGCTGGTTGTTACCTCTCAGGGGGACATTGATGGAAAGGGGCTCGAGCCATCTGCTGTTGATAATGTTCGTTGCATTTTTCTGGGTTTTATTTTCCTGGGTATATGCATATACAGAAATGCATTAACTGTACCCTTACGGCTTGTGTGCTTTACTAGGTGTAAGCTGTCCCTCAGGAGAAAGAAGAGACGTGGTCCTCCTGAAGGAGGAAACCTGAGCGGTGTTTCTCTTGTCCTCAAAGGGGAGAGAGGAGGGTGATGGCTGACTGGAAAGCAGGGGTGAGCAAGGGAGAGTCCTGGGAGAAGGAAGACGGGGGAGCGTGAGCCCTCGTGGAGCTCACCGTGGGCAGGGCGAGGCCCGCCTGTTCTCTGAGATTGTTAGAAGGACACAGGTCCACTGTGACATTCAGGAGGCCGGGCCTCCGTTTTCTTGCTGAGAAGGTGAGGAAGGTCAAGTCTCAGTGTCTGCTGTGTGTGATGTGCTTTTTCTTGAGTGGGTCGGCCAGCTAAGCATTGTTCATGCCTGCTTTGGGGAACTTAAGACGGGTTTCCGTCTGCACTGAGTTTTCTGTAGGGCGATTCTTTCTCGGCTCTCCCAGGGCACCTGCAGCTTACTGCGTGCGGAGGGGCGGGGCGGGGCGGGTGGTAAACGAGGGGTGAGGCGGCTGCAACTCGGGCTGCGGGCTGGCTGTGCTTGCTTCGGCGGTGCGTCTGAGTGGCCCAGTGGTTCCCTCCTCCCCGTCTCTGAGTGTGCGTTCAGGCAGCGGTGGGCCACCGGGGTGGGGGTGTGTGGATGTGGAGACAGGTCAGAAACCTTCAGAAACGCTCTGACGAAGCTGGGGTCATGCCTTCCATTAGCTTCTGTTTCCTTGCTGTTTAAACATCACTTACGGAGTAGTGAGACTCGTGCTGGCGAGGCTTGCAGATGTGAAGACTGGTTCTGAAGGATGTGCTTTCCATTCCCAGTTCATCAGAGTGACTTTTTGAACCTGTTTATAAAGTGAGTGTGAAGGCATGATAATTATAAATGTGGATGGATATTTCAGAATAACTGCCTCCTA